>BQNB010012211.1:31874-79694 GCA_026074375.1 Tanacetum coccineum | reverse complement strand
CCAACCTTAACTAACTCATCAACTACCTCCAACAAAACTTGCCCACAACCCAAAAAACCTTCTTTTAACATCTCATTAACATACCCTTCCATTTCATCAATTCTAGACTCCATCCCTAACCTTAATATTATGTACTTATACGTATCGATATTGTGTCGAAAAGGGGTTTGAAGTGCAGCCCATTTAAACAGCTTTAAAGATGCGTTTAAGTCATTTGTTGAAGACAGTACTTTTATTAAGGCTTCTGGGTGCAATTTTTTCTTTAAAAACTGAATCTTGGACTCAAATTCAGAAGGGTTTTGTAAAGATTGAATATTGGACTGAAATTCAGATGGATTTTGTGGGGTTTGATCATTTGGGTCTGTTTGGGTGTTTTTAGGACTTGTTAGTGTAGAAAGGTGTGAACTTGATTGTGCCCTGATAATAATTTTGCTAAAAAGATTCAATTTTTTGAAATTAGTAATCATGAAATGTGTTTATTGAAAGTGAGTGAGTGATTACTGACCTTTGAAATGAGGGTGGAAGAAGCTTGAACCCTAAAATCTGCAGGGTTTGAAGAAGTGGGGTTTGACTTTTTTAAGTCAATCTTAAACTAGTGAGAAGTTGAGTTTGAGATTACAAAGAAGTTTGAGGCTTTGAGCTATATGTTTGAATGTTTCGACTTATTGTTTATACTTTTTTGGGCAAAAACTTGGATGTGTATGTTTTTACAAGGTAATCACTATGAGTATAGGTATAGTAATGGGTTTATAAACACATCACTCATGGTGGGTATAAAATATATCTATATTTATGGGTTTGGTTCCCATTTTGATGATTAAACCCACAAAACCAAACAATTACATTCGAAATAAAGTTATTCCTTCATTCTCATGCCCTCAACCAAACACCCCCTTAATTAAACCTCTTTAGGAAATGACTATAACTCATTTATACGTAACCTGCACATCACCATGTAACCCTCTTATATTTATAAAAGTTTATCTATCCTTTAATCGGAAAGAAAAGAAAAGACCATGTAACTCGTAATTATAAACGTGTTACACGGGTTAAACACATTTGATTACTGGTGTTGGTGGGCTTGAACTTTTACAAATTTAACTTTAATTTTAAATGAGTTGTCGGCTGAAATCATTTAAGCCACTTCAACCAAAACACCGCATGTTTTTTTTGCCCGACCAAATCACATACTTTGAACTAAGCGTTACACATCCTCAAACCAAGTAAAACTATTTTTTTTTCATACAGCTGGTGTGACCACTCCTCTGGTTAAAACACGACATGCTTAATAAGCATGTTACTAGTTCAACCCGAACACAAATTGAAAACTAAAACTTATTGGGGGCCAACTCTAGTTCTTTCATCTTGGTGTTGGTTTCGCCTTGTGTCAAGAATTGGCTCCCTCTTACGTTTAATCGTTTGACATACTGCTCGTATCGGGACATATGATCTACCTACTAGAACCTTTTTTACCAGCTCTAGCGTGTTTCAACAATGATTTTGTGGGATGTAAATGAGTAGCTAGCAACATTGAGTCATTTAAGCTTTGGTATGGTTAATTAGTAGCTAGCATCATTGAGTCATCTTAAGCCAACCCGACAATCTTTATATTTCTCATGTTTAATTGTTATGTTTAAAATTGGCTCCCTTGCTTAAGTTTAATCGTTTGACATACTGCTAGTGGACATTATCTACCTACTAGAACCTTTTTTTTACCAAGCTCTAGCGTGTATCAACAAGGATTTGTGTATGTGTATAATAAGAAGCAAAGCATCATTGAGTCAATCTTAAGCTTGTTGGGATTGGTATAATTAGTAGCTAGCGATCATTGTCGTCTATCTTAAATCCAACCCGACAATCATAAAAATAACTTTGATAAAAGGCCCCGTTTTAAAGGTTCGCTTTAGGCCTCCGAGAAGGTTGAGCCGCCCCTGGCTCATGGACATTATCTACCTACTAGAACCTTTTTTTTACCAAGCTCTAGCGTATATCAACAAGATTTGTGGGATGGTATAATTAGTAGCTAGCATCAGAGTCAATCTTAAGCTTGTTGGATGGTATAATTAGTAGCTAGCATCATTGAGTCAATCTTAAGCCAAGCCCGACAATCTTTATATTTCTCATGTTTAATTGTTATGCTTAAAAAGAAAGAAACTTATTTTGGGTAAAGGGTTTATAACAAATTGTCACTTCAAAGATTCGAACTCACGTCTCTCATGTGTGAAAGAACAAAGCGTTAACCACCGAAGCTTGTTACTCTTTTTAAAAATGATAAAAACATCAAATATATTTGTAAACAACTCTGCCAATGCTACCTTTTAACATTCTTTCTAGTATGTTCATTTGTAATTTTGTACAATGTTTTAAAAACCAGGTTTTAAATTGAATCGGCCAAGCCACCAGGTCACTATTCAACCGGTTTAACCAACAGTTTAACCGTGTTTTTCGGCCAAAAACGGCTTCGGATTCACGATTCAACCAGTCAGGTCGACTCGGGTTTTAAAACATTGTTCATTACACATATCTATCCCCTTCACATAAACCCACCTCCTCTATGCCATCACCGGTCGCCGAAAACAACCACAAACCACCAGACAGATCGGCCTAGCGTCTCCATTCGCCGAAAACCACCACATCCGTCAAACAGATCCGCCCCGCCACTTATTTACTAGTTGTAACTTGTTTCAGGTCAATATGCTTAAATCTATCATTTTAGTAAATAAATAAAAACACATATATACTTAAATCTATCATGTAATGTCTTTGTGATCTAAAAAAGAAATTATTATAAATATTATATTATATATAATCAATCTATATATATATATATATATATATATATATATATATATATATATATATATATATATATATAACGGTTGTTATATAATCCAAAGGAGACAAAGTGTAGCTGGTAACACAAATAAATTTTAGGAAAAACTGAATGGGTGAATCAAATAACATAAAATTACATATTAGGTGGTAGCTTATTTTACCTGCTCAACCGGTAGCAAGTCGTCAAATGTCGTCAAGTTTCTTATATTGCAACAAATTTAAAAGTTCTGTAACTTAGATAGTGTCTTAAAAATATTTGAGAACCTTATAGGGCACATTTTTGAGATTCTAATAGCCCACTTCAATGGTACAGGTCACTGTAGTGTGAAGACAGACGTCTATATTTTAAGGGTGGTATTGCTGGAAACTCTAACAAGCCTACGACCAATTGTGAACCGGCTGGGCGAGCCCTTTTCTTTGGCAACCTGGGCAAGTCAGTTCAGTTTAATAGAAATGATGGATGCCCAGCGTAAACTGAAGTACCCTGAAGAAGGTGCTTATGAATGCTTTGATCTTGCATTAAGACGTGTAGCAAAGTATTGGAAAAAAATATGCCGACTTAAGCCCAGAATATCCCCAGATATAGTATGTATACAAATGTTATGAGGTGGAGTCGATTAATTAAGAGTTAATGGACTTTTTCTTGGAACAATGAGGACACGGAAAACCTGCACGAAAGAAGCCTATCTTCAAAAGGAAATACTCCTAATCAAGCGTGAAGAATTACAGAGCCTGCCATATATGAATGGAAAGCTTGTGATGGGCTAACATTGTGACAAACCCCATATGGTGATTTGGCCCGACTCTCATGCACAAGTTTTAAAATTATAGTTTGTATTTGGTTTTAGTTTGTATAATAAATCATGTGAACTTTCTAATTTTCTTCAACAACACCATATCATTTTTCATAAGCTGTTGGTTTAAGATCGTATTAGTATTTATTTTGTTTTAATCCATTGGAGATGCAGTAACTATATATATATTAGAGTGAACATTATAACCAACTTGAAAGCAGACCTGTACATATTGAAAGTATTTCATACTCAAGAGTTTACAATATCATATAGTACCTGATCAGCTTTGCTATTTCTTTGAAGCATTTGTTGTACATTTAGAATGTCTTTGGTGATTGATTTATATTGCGCCTAAAACTGGCTACCATAATAGTTGGCTAAAATATGTTGCTGTATATGATTGGGTTACATATATAAATAATTTTGACCCATAAATGACTCAAACTGTGCAAGCATTTATAACCAAAGATATCTATAACATGTATGCCAAGCTTTTACATTTCCCTAAATCTGTCTATAGAGCCCAGAAGTATGATTGCCCCTATTATGACAGTTCTGTTAACCTATTGAAGAATCAATTTGAGCACCTCGAGAAACTTAATTTAGGGTATTGTTTTCTTCATTTTTGCCAAGGTAATTTGTACTAGTAACTGTGTTCATGCTTCCAAACTCTTGGAAAATAAATAAACTGATCTAAATAATTGTTGATTGATACGCAAATAAAATATATAATAATATTTCAAATAGAAATTAAGAACTTTCCTAAAGTCTCCCTTAAGAAAAGCTCACTCTAAAAGATATATATAATATATAATACGTATATTTAACCGGGAAGTATGATCACCCGGGTCGTTTCCCCAACGACTTGTGAAATTGAAACCACGTTTTAGCTCGGATTATGATTTGAATGAGAAAAAAGATATTTTTGAGTATCTATAACTACTAAATAAAAGCAACAATTAAAATGAACACTTAAAATTAATTAAACACTTAAATAATTACGGGAAACAAATAAAACGCGACAATTAAGCAAATAAGCTAAAATTAACTCCTAAAAATGCAAACTAAATTTATAAACCTAAAATTGGACAAAACAAAATTTTAAGAAAAAGATAAATATTTTTTGATTATTTTTGAATTTTTTATGAATTAAAAACTAATTAAATCTATTTAAATCCTAAAAAATAGCAAATTAAGTCCTAAAAATTGAGAAAAATGATTTTTAAATTTAGAAAAGTCTAAAATAACATAAAAACTCAGAAAACTATTTTTAACTATTTTTAAAATTAAAATCCTATTTTTAAAATTAAAAATAAAAGCTCAAAAATGAAAATTAAAATCTAAAAAGGTTGAAAATGATTTTTCTTAATGTAAAACTAAAGCTAATTTTTATAAAACTAAAAACTATTTTTTTGTAATTTTCTGAAACTTTTTCTATTTTTTATGAATTTTCTAAAATTAAAACCTACGGAAATTCCTAGAAAATAATAAAATAAAGGGAAAAATATGAAAAATTCAGGAAAAATCTAAGGCACTAGCAGAAATCTAAGAAAAATAAGAACAATAGAAAAGCAACTCAAATAAGTCCTACAATAAGCTGTTTAAGCTACGGCTTATTATAAAAAGCTAAAAGGGAAATGACTACAAGTATTAAATGTGGGGAAAGGTGAATGGATGAGCTATTGAAGCAAATTGGTAAGACGTATGGTTTGTGAGAGGGAGGTCGTGGGTTCAAGTCTGGCAAACCCCCATCTTTTTGCACTTTTTTTATTTTTTGAAAATTTTTGAAAACCAAAAGCTAAATCTTATAAAAAACACTTTTTTAAGCACTCTTTATAAAAACAAGGGTCAATGTCATAAAATACCTACGAAGTTTCAAAATTGTCCCGACTTCACCAACGAACTAAATTTCGTCCTACCTACACCAACGAACTTTCAAATATTGTTCTAATATCACCCAATATGCATAAATTATTGTGACTGACACGGTGCAGTGTACCTTCCAACGCTGGACGTATTTTTGTTTTATTTTATAAATTAATTAAGAGTTAAAAGCCATAAAAAATACCTATAAAACTTACAAAATTTGTCCCGACTTGAGACCCAACAAACGTAATTATTCGTCATGCCATGAACCAACGAACTTTCAAAATTGATCTGATTATCACCACCCATATCATAAATATGTACTATCATGCCGTCCCATATTAAGTGTCCACAATGGAATTTTTGAGGTCTTTTTTCATCAACTTTGACTGTAAATATTGTGTTTTGTTGTGTTAAAAAATACGTTAATAAAAATTATACAATGAAAAAACATTCAAACTCTATCAAATTTATATATTTGTAGCATCAATATCATATAACATGAAAATTATAACCAATGAAAAAATGTTTTTATTTTTTCGAAGAAAACGGTAAAAATGTTTTAATTTTTTTAAAATTTTCTTAACTTTAAAAATAATTTCGTAAGAAAAAAAATTCTATTATTTAAAAAAAAATTAATTAAGATTTTAAAAAGTACAATTTTGTTTAAAAAAAGTTGTAAAAAAAATTAAATTATACGGAATAAAATGTAAAAAAAATATTTTAATTTAAAAAGTAACAAAAAAATTGTAAATTGTTTACAAATTAAGTTCTAAAAAGTGCGATTTTTTTTACTTTTGTAAAAAAAAATAACTTTTTTTCGGAAATAATGGAAAAAAAAAAATATTTTAAAAAGTTAAAAAAAAATTTCCTAAAAAGTAACACGCTTTTTAAAAAAAAAAAATTCCCTAAAAAATTTCCTAAAAAGTTTCCTAAAAAATATTTAAAAAGTTAAAAAAAAAAATTCCTAAAAAATTTCCTAAAAAGTTAAAAAAAAATTTCCTAAAAAGTGGGTGATGAGTGAGAAACATGGTTGAGGGTGATGTGGACATAAAAAAAAAATACATGGAAAATGTTAGCCGTCATATTGTCCACATAATCAAACAAGTTCGTGTGGTCTAGACAGTACAAATTGTAGTTCGTTGGTGAAGTCGGGACAATTTTGAAATCTCGTAGTGTAATTTTATGACATTGACCCTAAAAAACAACTTAAGCTAAAAACAAAATTAAGCTCTCTATAAGCTTTTGAAAACCTGTCTTACAAAAAGTAAGCATTTGAGCTCATTTGCTTGGTTTTGACTAAATACAGCTTGCAAAAAGCCTCAAATTAAAGGCCTCAAATTTCAAACTAAAAACTGTGTAGGAATCCTTAATATGTCTATAACTAATTCTACCAAGCTAGAATCCCTACTAACAACTAATGCTAACTGAATCTAATTATTAAATTTGCAAACTCAGGAAAAAGCAATAAGAACTAAAAATTTAATTAAGCTAAAAAGCTCAATAAGCTGAGACATAAGCTACCCTTTTGAAAACTTGACTAATGATACTTAAACTACAAGACTTAATCATAAAAACCTATACTATGAGCTAGGAAATCAAAAATCTAAAACACTAAGTTAATACTACTGTTTCTGGCTTTTTGGCTAATTAATGATTTTTTTAAGCTAAATGTACCTAGGCAAATAAGCTAGGAAATGAAAATTTAGGCTAAAACTAGATTAAGCTATGTTTTAACTAAAAGCCTACTGAATTTTAGTCCTAAAATCCTATAACTATTATCCTAAATTAAGCCAATAAATCAGCAGTAGTAACTATGGTTACTAATGCTGATATAGAATGCAAAGGGGGAAAATAGATCTTGCAGACAACCAAAGTGGTTTATCCTACACAATACACTCCTATTGAGTGTGAATAAACACCACCTAAGCAACAACAAAGCCTTGGAGACCTTGGATCAAATTCTAGCAAGCAAAGTGAAAGGGAAATTTCCCTTGGTGCACATCCAACATAATAAGCCATAAAATCTTCATAAGCTTAAACTAACTATTTAATTCTACTTAAAACCTTAAAAATAATCAATATCAAACTGACCAAAGAAAATCCTTCAAGTTTCTTTGACTTTTAGTGGTCAAATAGGCTTATACCAAACACCCCTTATAGGATTTGACAGATTTTATAAAACATTAGAATCTAATGATCTAATTATCAAAACCTTATTACCAGATCTTAAACAGCTTATATTAAACTTAATAAACATAAATCAACAACTGAATAAGCTAAGTTCTAAGATCTACACTATAAACTACTTATTTTTGGGATTTTTAAGCTTTTTATGACAGAAATGAGAACTCTAAGGTTTATGATATAATAAGCAAAAAACAGATAATAAAACACACTTAATAAGCTAGAATAAAGGTAAATAAGCACTTATAAGCAAACAATTTAAGCTATTAAACTAATCTACACTATTAAGCAAATATTCAAGCTAAAACTTAAAATTAAAGAAGACTTACAATGAGCCTAGCTAAACAAGGCTTAAAATGCTCTTAGAGCTTATTCAACAGCTCTAGCTTATCCAAATAGATAAGCTAGTATAAGTCCATGGGAGTCCTTCCACAATTGACTCCCCTTCCATAAGCCAAAATCCAAATAGTAGGGTAATTACTGGTTTTAGATACTAAGTAAGATTAAGACCAAGTTAAGCTCAAATCATGAGCTTATAGACTCATGAGAGCTGGTAAGAGCTTATAGGAGCTTATGAGCATTTAGCTTAACAATTGAGGAAAAATGAAAACTTATAGGTGAAAAAGAGAGAGCTTATGACAAATGTAAACACTGAATTTTATTCACTTAAAAACTTTGATTACATTACTTGAAAAGGAAATTACAAATATTTAAGAAAAATTACATTAAGCTAAAAAAAACGAAATTTAAGCTAAACTAAAAGCTACTAACTACTACCGTATGTGTGTGATAGTGAGGTTATTTATAGCCTGAAACTGAACATTCTTGGCCTTCCTTGCTGCCCACGCTCCTTTCAATCATCACTATCCATTACTTCAATCATTAGGTAGTGAATTTAAGCCGTTGGATCTCTCCTTGGGATCACACGGATTGCCACTCCTTGGGATCACACGGATTTCCAGTGTGGCAATCCGTGGTTAAGCACTTGTGCTTTCTCTATGAGTACTTGTAGTGTAAATTTGCCCCTTCCCTTATGCTTTTCTTCATCCACGTGTGCTTCCTTAGCAAAATGAGCCAATGAGATGCCTTGAGATGACGTTTTTGACCCTGCCATTGTGTACTATCCCACCTGAATTGTCTTAATCACCCTTTAATTTCCATTTGCCCTTTGAGTTTAACAGTGTGGTGAATTTGGGAGTGACGGGGGAATAGTAACACCCTTTGGCGCCATTTTCTTCTTTTTTAACTGAATTGAGTTAAAAGGTTTGGGGTATTTGCAAGACTAGTCCCTCCATTTGGTTATCAAAAGTTTTAGTGTAAAATAACTTTTAGAAATGGCAGAAAGAGTCCTTGTGGTTTAAAAAAAGGAAAATGGGCTAAGGTAATGGGCTTTTGGTTTTGAATCCTTGGCTTCTTTTGTGCTCTTTTGATTTCCGTGTTCGTGTTTGCCCGTTTTTGACGATTTTTTTATGATTTTTAATATATCCGTACCTGCACACACAAAACACAAAAAACAAGTATATTTTTGCCATTTTTAGTCTGTTTTGGGTCATTTAAGGTCATTTTTATTGTTAGTCTGTTTTGGGTTAATTGGGTCATTTTAGGTATAAACAGGATATGTGTTATTTTACACTTATCAGCTGATTGCTGGTCTTTCTATTTCAATAATTGTTGTGTGCAGGGGATCGTGTTATGGAACATCAAAAGAGTGTTTAGTGTGTAGGCAAATATAACACACTTTATTTTTTTGCTAAAGGTTATTTATAACTATTTATTCCATACTTCACATAATTAGTCAACGTTGTATGCCTATACTCTTAGTCAACACAAGTTAAGTTAGGTGAAAGTTAGGATGCAAGTTATTGAAGTTATCATGCATGGCCTCAATCTCTCTTTCCCGTGAAGAATTCTATAGTTTTTGTAAGTTTTACAATCATCTTTTTTTTTTTAACATCAACTATCCATTTATGGGTCAGGTCTATTTTAAGTCTCTGTATACATTCATAGCTTGTTCTGTTTGCTACTGGTTATGGGAAGGGACCTGAACCCTCTACCCCCCCCCCCCCTGTTTAATTGTCACAACAATGTCGTCACTTCCAACTTTTTGATATTCTGTTAGCAACAGAAAACTTTGACGAATCATTAGTAATTGAAAGGGGTGGTTTTGGAAAAGTTTACAGAGGTACCATCTTTAATGGATCTGCAACTGTTCTTGCTGCGATTAAACGGTTGGATCCTAACTCAAATCAAGGGGCACCTGAGTTTTGGGCTGAAGTTGAGATGCTTTCAAAGTTTTGGCACTGTAATCTTGTTTCACTGTTTGGTTATTGTAATCATGAAAAGGAGATGATACTAGTGTATGAGTATATGCCGAATGGAACACTGGAAGATCATCTCCATAAACTTGGTACCACTCTTTCTTGGATTCAGCGACTCAAGATCTGCATAGGTGCAGCTCGCGGACTGCACTATCTTCACACCGGTACATGAATTGAGGTTGGGGTTATACATCGTGATGTCAAGACCTCAAATATTTTGTTACATGAAACTTGGGCAGCTAAAGTTTTAGATTTTAGGTTGTCAAAACTTGGCCCAAATAATGAGCCATCTACTGGTGTTAACACAGTTGTGAAAGGTACATTTGGTTATCTAGATCCAGATTATTACGCAACCGAAAAACGGACAAGGAAGTCTGATGTGTATGCTTTTGTGGTGCCGGAAGCGTGTAGTGTTTGAAATTGACGAACAAGCTTTTAATTTAGGGATATAGGCTTAAGAATCTATCAAAGAAGGCAATTTAAAAAAATCATAGATCCTAATTTAAGGGGTCAAATATCCTCAAAATGTATGAAGGAGTTTGTTCGAATTATAAAGAGATGTTTGCATATGTATCCTAAGCAGCGTCCTACTATGGCCGAGATTGCGGTCAGTCTTGAGTCTGTTACGGTCATACAAGAGAAATTCAATAATTCATTGCAAACTTCAGGCACAACCATATTTGGTAGACTCATTGACATGTTTGCTTTCCCATCCAAGGGAGATAACTCTGGTATTTATTTCTAGCTCTTCTTGAATTATGTATACATAATCTTAAATTTTTTCCAATATCAAAATATGTATGAAAAAAGTGCAGCTATATTGAAACAGGGAAGGATGGTGTGGCTAAATATATATGATAAACAAAATACTTATTTACAGTTTGTCTTTACACATGGTACTAAAAAACTTTTAACTATAATAAATATTATGATTAGTCTTTAATAGGTGTTCCTTCGTCTTCTTCACAACCTGATTTTGATGAGCTTGAGACTTGCATTGTGGAATCTCAAGACCCCACCAAATGGCTACACATTTCTGGTTACGAAAATGAAAACAACAGTGATATATAAAAATCGCTTCCCACAATAAAAGGTTTGCAAATACTTGGGGATGCGTTTTCGGATCATGAAATTCAAGCAAGTGGGTACTTAATAAATGGAACCACACATTGTGGATTTCATTAGGTCTGTCACTTGCAAGACGGATCACAGAATATAATAGAAGGTGCGAGACAACCAAAGTATATGGTGTTAGCTGATGATGTAGATATGTATCTTGTTGTAGAAGTTATACCACTTGATGATAACCAGAGAAAATGCAAACTTAGGCAGTGTGTTGCTAATGATGATAAAAAGATCACTTGTCATCCTAACATGAATCGTGAAATCGAGAAGATATTACACGCTGGGCACTCGGATTTTCAGCTGCTTGTTTGGATATCGTCTTCTAAGACATGGGAACCTGTAATATTGGAAATTAAAAAAGAATAGGTACAAGATTAAGCTTTTAATTTAGGGATATGGGCTCAAGAATCTATCAAAGAAGGCAATTTAAAAAAATCATAGATCCTGATTTAAGGGGTCAAATATCCTCAAAATGTATGAAGGAGTTTGTTCAAATTATAGAGAGATGTTTGCATATGTATCCTAAGCAGCGTCCTACTATGGCTGAGATTGCGGCCAGTCTTAGTCTGTTACGATCATACAAGATAAATTCAACGATTCATTGCAAACTTCAGGCACAACCATATTTGGTAGACTCGTTGACATGTTTGCTTTCCCATCCAAGGGAGATAACTCTGGTATTTATTTCTAGCTCTTCTTAAATTATGTATACATAATCTTAAATTTTTTCCGATATCAAAATATGTATGAAAAAAGTTCAACTATATTGAAATAGGGAAGGATGGTGTGGCTAAATATATATGATAAACAAAATACTTATTTACAGTTTGTCTTTACACATGGTACTAAAAGATTTTTAACTATAATAACTAAGTATGAGTAGTCTTTAATAGGTGTTCCTTCGTCTTCTTCACATCCTGATGCCGATGAGCTTGAGACTTGCATTGCGAAATCTCAAGACCCCACCAAATGGCTACACATTTCTAGTTACGAAAATGAAAACAACAGTGATATAGAAAAATCACTTCCCACAATATAAGGTTTGCAAATACTAGGGGATGCGTTTTTGGATCATGAAATTTAAGCAAGTGGGTACTCAATAAAAGGAACCACACATTGTGGATTTCATTGGGTCTGTCGCTTGCAAGACGGATCACAGAATATAATAGAAGGTGCGAGACAACCAAAGTATATGGTGCCAGCTGATGATGTAGATACGTATCTTGTTGTAGAAGTTATACCACTTGATGATAACCAGAGAAAAGGCAAACTTGGGCAGTGTGTTGCTAATGATGATAAAAAGATCACTTGTCATCCTAACATAAATCATGAAATCGAGAAGATATTACACGATGAGCACTCAAATTTTCAGCTGCTTGTTTGGATATCGTCTTCTGAGACATTGGAACCTACAATATTGGAAATTAAAAAGAATAGGTGCAAGATTAAGCTTGATGGACCGAATAATGGTGTAGTGGTTAATATCAAGTATACACAAATCACGCTTATTTCTCTATTTGCAGAAAGTCCCAGAGAGTTTTCAATACTTGGTCCAGGTGGTGTTGAGCAATATCTACATGCAACTTCAACTGATATCAGCTGTTCAAGAGACACAATTGTTCTAACAATGAGATTATTTATAAAACGAGCGGTCAATAGGTCTATTTGGTATGATGAAATGAAGTAGTGACGGAATGTAATGAAAGTCGTAACAGAATAAATGAAGTAATGGAATGACGCATTACAATAATAATTATGTTTGGTTGTTATAATAGATTGGAATGTAATCGATAATAAAAAGTGTTGTTCCCACTTAGCTAGTGAATAATAACTAAAAAGTTGTCATTAACTAACTCATGGCTTGCGAGTAATGTAAACAATTAGTTCTTTGAAAAGGTTTTATGTAAACAATTAGAACAAATAAGTACAAGACAAAAAAATAACTTTTTAACGTTTAACTCTTTTTATTAAGAATTATACCCCATTGTATGTGGAACTACAATGGGGATTGAATGACAATGTGTATGTGTGATATCCTAACTAATAACTTTTCTTAAACCTAAAGTGTTAAGCAAAGTTAACTACTATGCTAACCAACTAAGCTAGCTCAAGGACTTAGTAGATTTGAAGGAGTAGATGTTTGTTTGTGAAAGTTACGACTTTGAATGCACAAACTTGACATATACTCCATTACAAGAGTTCTATTTATACTACTAAGGTAGGGTCACCCTTACATGGGTGTTAAGCACTTATCTCAGATCTAATAGGCTAGTACATTTTGTACTGTCTTGTCTCTATTACAATACATTTTCTAGGTATGGGACAAATGCTAATTCCAAGTTTCAGTGCTGACACTAAAACTTGTCTTATACCCTTTTCAAGATAAGTTAACTTTACGAGATAAGAGCTTGGACTTATCTGCTTTAAATTATCCCGCCTATTCTTTAGTCTCTTGTCATCAGGTCTTCTAGTTGTTGGAGATCGTATGGGGTTCAGTGAGTCTATTACCATAACTCACTGAACCCATTACCTTCTTCTTTGGCTCAGGCTTCATTCACTGAGTACCGCCTCACTGAACGCTAGAGTCTTTCTTATAGACTCATGTTGTGCATCTTGAAGGTAACTCACTGAGTGACTATTCACTCAGTGACCTTGAAACATTAAAGGTTATTGACACATAGGCTATTGTGTATTCAAATCCTAAGTAAAAGATCATTGGGCACTGAATTGGCCCAACAATCTCCCCCTATTTGGATATAAATATAGCCTAAGTGTTTATCAGTGTGAGTGAGTACATATAGCTTCTTCTCACACTGATTTTAGGAAAGCTTTTTAAGGATACAAAGTTTAAACAAAAAGAACTTCATTGAACAATTACAAGGTCCTATTATCTATTACAAGAGATAAAAAAAATACAAAAGTGCTCAGTCCATTTTGTACCCAAGAGCTTCCATCTTGACTTTCTTTGATTTGAGCTTTTCTTGGTCAGGGTGTTCAGCAATGAGTTTCTTCAGCTTCATGTTGAATCTTGCATTTTCAAGAGACTTGACCATAGATGCAGCTACTAGACATGACACAAGAGCTTCCATCACAACTCTGTCTATGTCACTCCATCTTTGAAATGCTTGGTCACCAAATACATCAGTGAAGAATATTTCATACTCAGGTTCTTCAATGACCATGTTGTTTATGAATGAGACATTTTTAGGGAGAGCTCGATTGCATTCCAATCCAGGGATTCTTATTTCAGGCTCAAGTTCCATATGCCTCCGTTTTCTTCCTAAGGTTTCAGATGAGGCATGTTTTGGAAGAGGAAGAGCAGACTGAATTCCAAGTTCCTTGGGAATTTGCCTTAACCTTTCATACCTTCGACTTAGAGAATTCATCAAGTCTTTTACCACTGCATTTTTCTTCTTTAGAATGATTTCCCTCAGCTCATCCAATTCAGAAATACCAAAATCTCAAAAGAGAAAAGGTTTATGAACATTAAAGTTTCTACCATCAGTGCCTCTATAGACTGTTATAACCACTGGCTTGGTTTTTGGATGGATCTTTATATCAGTGATGGGTTCTAGTTTCAGTCTGCTGCTAACAGTCCATATATAGCTATCATACTTGTGCTTTCTGAGCTTAAGAGATTTTTTAACTTTCTTAGTGTGTTGTCTTTTGAGAACTTCATGTTTAGCATCTTGAGCTTTCTTGAACTTTGCACCTGCCTTTGCACTTGTAATTTTCTTTGGGTCAAGTCCAATCTTTTCAGCCTCTTCTTGCACCACTTTGATTACCTCAGGCTTGGTTAGTGCAACCAACCTGGCCTCTTCCTCATCTTTCTTGATTTCCTCCTCTTTATCCCATTACTCTTGAATTTCTTATTCAGTGAGGTAGACTGTTCTCCCATTAATCATAAACTCAACTCTAACTGGTTCATCAGGGTCAGGACGAACAATAGATGAGGCTTTAACCAGTTTCATTGAGGGATTCTCATCAGACTCAGTTGTAATCCCTTTTCCTTTATTAATCTTTAGAGTTTCTTAAGAGCTTTCAGGATGAATGATTATTGAGGTGATTGGTTAAGCTTGAGTTGTTGGGACCTCAATGGATGGGATTAATGAGATTGGAATTGCTGATTTTGGTTCTTCAATCCCCCCCTCAGTGTGAGAAGGAGTTTCTTCAGTGGTAGTGTTGTTTGCATTCTCCCCTTTAACATTTTCTTGAATGTCAGTGAGAGCAAGTGTTGGAGTGAGACTGCCTGAAGGAGCAGAAGAGGGGTGACCTTGAAAGGCTGAATACATTTCAGTTATCATGGACTTTATCTCTGAAGTGTCTTGTCTGAGAGAAGAAATTTCTCATTTAAAAGCAGTCTAAGAGAGTTCAACTCTAGTCATCCTGGAGCCAAGATTCCAAGCCATGTTTGTAGAAGATTTCATCCAGTCAGTTGATGCTTCGTTTTGCTTAAAAGCATGATCTTGAAGAAGTTTCACTGAAGACAAAAGTGCAAAAAAATCAAAGCCTTTTACCAAGGAAAGTACCTCAGTGACATTGGAAAAGATCTTTCCAAATGTCTCAGTGGCTTCATTGATTTTTGCGTTTGCAGCAGGGTCATCCTTGACAGCAGTGTTGATGTTTTTGAGAAGGTCAGTGATGACATTCAGACCTTTATAGAGATCATTGATGGTAGTGCTGCTTTTTTCAAGGGAGCTCGTAGAGGCTTCTACCAGTTTATCAGTCTGATCTCTGTGAGCAATGTTTTCATTGGAGTAATCATCAACATAGGCTTTGAGGTTTGCATAATGAACATCTGCCTCTTCATGTTTTCCCACTGATCCTTAGTAAGTCTTTCAAACAACACACGTGACACTTTCTGGAGATACTTGACTAACTTTTGTTCAGTGAGAGGGAGAGTGTCATCATACTTCTTGAGGATCTTATCACTTGAGGAATCAGTGTCGGATGCATCAATATGTGGAGCAATAGGAGAAGTAGGTTTGTCTTCCTGAGGGGGAGGAGACTGATGTTGAGTTTCAGCAGACTGAGGATTATCATCCATTTCTTCACCAGCTCCCAAAATGTCTTCCTTACTTTCTTGAGCTTCATCTTCAGAAAGAAGAATAGCTCAAACATCTGCATAAGTTAGTTGCATGGGTTGAGTATCTGGCTCCCCTTCATACGAAGGCTCACCTTCATTTTCGGTAAGGGACTGGTACCTCAATCTAGAGGACTGGGTCTGGTCCTCCTGGTACTTAACACTAGTCCCTGAAAGATCAGCATCAGTGGGGTTTTGTGGTTCCATATCAGTGGGTAGTTTGTTTCCCCCTGAGTCTTTGTCCCCACGTGACTCTTTAGGACACGGCGTGGTTTTAGCTATGTCTTCATCAGAAGTCGTAAAAGTTAAGTCCCTGTCAAGGGGTTGAATGTTTCCCCCTAAATCTTTGGGAGAAGTAACGTTACCCTCAGGCAAAGGTTGTGATGCATGAGTACCCTCATCGAGTATGGAAGGCAATCCCATACTAGTGAGTTGTATGTCTCTCTCTAGATCTTAGGGATCAGGTACAATGCCTGAGGAGACTGAGTGGGATTACTTAGAACCCCCCATTGGCTTGGGTGGTGTTACCGTGGTCTCAGTGGGTGTCTTTTTGGACTTAGGCCTTTTGCTCTTCTTAGAGAGTGCTCTTGAAGCCTCAGGGCCATGTGACTTGGGTAAAGTTAAAGTCACAGTCTGAGACTAGACACTGAATCCTTGTGATTGTTCACAGCAATCATATGGGCCATTAATTCGATGTCAGTGAATTTGGATGGGTCCTTTGTAAAATTTGAGTGACTCAAGATAGGGATCAAGGACCCAAATTTTTCATGCGGAGTGTAGTCAGAACCCAGTAACTCTTGTAAAGCACATGAGATAAATCTAGGGTATGAAACGTATTTCAGTCTAGACTTATTTAGTATCTTGGTTACGAGATCACTGTAAATGATCTCTCCTATGTCAACCTCAGTCCCAGTGATGAGACTGTAGGCTAGGAGCTACTGAATAGAATTCACTTGCTTAGTGAAGGATTAGTTCCCGCTAAGAACCTGAATCACAAATGTGAACATGATTCTCCAAGCCACAAGAAAGGAGTTTTTTTTATATGGGTTTTGTCCAGATAACTTGGGTTGATGGCAATCTTGCCCAACTCTTTCTTGACAGTCTCAGGTATAGGATGTTCTACATATTTGCCTTTATTATAATCCAGACTAGTTGATGAACAAAATGTTTTGAAATCCAAGGTCAAGGGTCTTTGCCCATTTAAGACTGAAAATTTGATGAGGAATTCTCTGAGTAGGCGTTTCTCAGGCTCATCATTTGATGGGAAAGGGTCAAAGGCAACAGCACTACTCCAAAACTCTCTGAGGAAGTTTTGATAAACCACCGAGGGACATTTGGTAAAAGCATTTTTCAAGGGACAGTTTAGTAGGAATTTCATTATTGGTTTGTAAGCAGCACATTTGGTGGGTAGTTAAAGTTACCCACAACATTATTTGTTTAAAAAACTACATTGTCCATGGTCATGTTGTTCCATTGAGGAGCATACTTGATTGTTTGTTGTTTTGCCATTTTGAGATGAATGTTTTTAGAAAACAAAATTTTTTAATGGCAGAATACCACACACCAGATGGTCACAAGTTTATTTTAATCTTGATCGCTGCCGTGAAATGCGTGATATGTTATCAAAAGGTACTATACGAAGATGGATATCTTGGTATTGAACACAATTGACCAAAACAAACGTTTGAAAGAAGTATTTCAATGAATAATTGATTAAGAGAAAAGCTTTATTACCAAAAATTTAAGAACACCCACACTTTTTGCTTTGAGAGATAAATTGAGTAGAGTTTAATTGCTTTTGAAAATTTGTGTGTGTGTTCTTGTTTTGGAAAAGGTATTTATAGGGAATTAGAAATGATTTTCCCTTATTATTTTAAACTTTTCATTTTGAAGAAGTTAAAAAAAATTTAATGCAATTTCCACTAGTTGCACAATCCTGTATTTCACGGCAACTGTTTCACCGTTTCACTTTTGCAGTGATGACGTTTGAATAACAGTCACATGTCGTTTGAATAGACATTTTAGGAAGGGATTGTGTGCGTAGAAGTGAGCATTAAATGCACGTTAGGGTTAATTGAGTGATATTTAGAGAAGTAGGGGGCCATGATTGTTGGATGACATTTAGACAAGGAATATTTGTTCCTTATTTAATGTGTCCAGTCACCAACCTAGGACATTAAGTAACTAAAGACTTAGAGCATTTAGTTACTTCATTTAATGTGCCCCTTAGTGTCATGGGATTCATATGGGATTCAGGGAGAAGGTTTTAAGGGAAATAGAATATACACCATACTAAACATGTTTGATCAGGGAGACTGATCAATCAATGTTCAACATACCTAACTCTGCTTTCAGTCTGTTGAAAGTAGGTTCATCTAGGGGTTTTGTGAAGATATCAGCAAGTTGATACTCAGTGGGAATGAAGTGTAATTCAATATCTCTTTGAAGGATGCGATCCCTGATGAAGTGATATCTTATATCAATATGCTTGGTTCGTGAATGAAGAACTGGATTGTTGGATATTGCAATGGCACTGGTGTTGTCACAAAAGATGGGTACCATTTTGTAATGGATGTTGTAACACCCCCAAATTGGGTAGCAGCGGAATAAGGGTCATGGGCGTGTTACTTCTCAGATCAATAACACAAGATGTATAAAACTGATACATTGGATTTAACAAATGTTTGTTATAAATAGCCCGAAGCTTTAACTGGTTCATTGTTATTATTACAAAGATATTGGTTCACAACACATGAGTTTCCCAAAACATAATGCAACCATATCTTTAGCATGACATCCCAAAACAAAATCACCAATGTATCCTTGGCACCTTATGCTTACTGATCTCCTGAAAAACATTGCTTTAAAACGTCAACAATAATGTTGGTGAATTCATAGGTTTGATAAATCATATATTATAGGACCACAAGATTTCCCAAGTGTATGATAATGCAACAGATGCAGACATCATATAAATGTAATTACGTTGCCCTAAGCTCATGACACTGAAGCTCAACATAAATGAATACCATATAAATGGCCTACATTGCCCGTGATGATGTTCTAACCCGCAACATCCTATGTTCGACATGGTATACGTTCGTTTTCCCAGTGATAGCTAATCACCCGAACGGGGATGTCAATCCTAATAGATCTATTTATAACATTCGCGCTCACACTCAACAATTGACAGTTCATGATAATGGGCTCAACTAGGGTTATCGCTACTTAGGCAACACGTAATCATAATATAAAACTTAACCACTTGTGTCCAATTATAAAACATTGCATGTTTTTCACCCTAAAAACTTGTAAAACAAATCATGTAAAACATGGGGCTATGAACTCACCTTGAGTGAGCGAATATCAAGTATATCACAAATAATGCGTCACGCAAATCGTCAGATGCAACCTATTTAATTTAAGGTCGTATAAGTACTAATCACATTGGGTAACTACTACCATATATCATTCTATATAGCTAATCACCATCTAATTGTTTTGGTAAAATTGTGTTTAATAAGTTAAAACGTTTATAATTTCCGTTGTAGTAAAACTGGCGTAACTTTCGCGTTTCAAGTCCGTTTCTTGCGTTTCTTATGTCCACGTTTTCGTATTAAGATGAGTTATCAATATTTGACATTTTCATATTTTTAGTCCCCTGATGAACAGTACTTTTTACTGTTCACACCAGTTATAAAGTTATTTTTATAGTTTTAGTTATCGTAAAACCCGTAAACGTCGTATTTTATTCGTTATAGCTCCGTTTTTAGCGATTCTTTCGAGCACGTTCTCGTAATTGAAAGTTCTATTGATTTATGAGGTTTACAAAAATAAAAGTTTCTGTCATGAATAGTAACTTTTATAAAAATAGTTTTATAAAAGTATTTATTGTCGTAAACTCGCGTAATCCGTAACTTCTTCGTTATTGTTTGAAAAATCACGATTCTTATCTTTTTGGAATCCTAAAAATATGTGTGATTTAATAAAAATATCAAACCTTCTGTTTGTATAAGTTTTATAACTTGTTTTTATAAAAGTTATTTTATAAACCCGTTTAATTAACGTATAACTCGTAATTAGCGTATCTTTTTCGTTATTAATCCGTTTTTCGAGTTTCTTAGCTTTTTGGAATCGTCATGAGACGTACTATTTTATAAAAATATAAAATGGTCAGGTTGTATGTCGAATTAAAACATAAAGTTTGGATGTCTTTCTTGAATTCATATGTAAACTTTGTTTTTTTATAACTTTCAACTTTGTAAATTACCACAAGTCTTTTATACCATATATATTATATGTCTTACATATAATAAAGTCCACTAGTCCATCTCTTGTCCAAAAGTCCATGATAACAAGTCCATAACTCTTTTAAACCATAATTTTCTTAAGTATACTTTATTTACTAGTTTATACATGAATCTTTTATACATTAATCAAAAGTGTACAATATCTATACTTCCATTGTATCCTCATTTTAGCATCCATATAACATAAATAAAGTCCATGAAACAAGATTAACAAGATTAGTAAGTTATTTACAACACTTTTACTTGTAGCTTTTTAAATAAACCTTAAAAACCCTAATCTTGTACATGCACTTTTTATGCTTAACCAAGAGTGTAAAACACTTATGTATCTATTTTAACATGATGTTAAAAACAACATATCTTATGTAAAAGTGTACAAAACAATAACAAGAAGTAAAAATCATTTTTACATGTTCAAAAGCATCCTAATGGTGATTTCACTATATAGAACTCATATATGCATAAAATATCAAATGTAAGTTTATAAAGAGATTTAGATAACCTTATGATGAACAATGATGATGTGAAATATGTGCTAAACCCTTGTTTAGACTTTAAACCCAAGCTTGCAAGAATGAAACCCTAATTATTCCAAGGAAACCCTAATCTTGTAAATACTTGCTTACACCTTGCAAATGCTTAAGCAATACTTTAAAACACCTTAGTATATCTTAGGAATAATGTGTGAATGCTTGTATAAGTGATAAAATAATTTGTATGGATTGTTTATGTTGGGGATTTTGAGTCGTGAGCTAGACAAGGAAGAAAGGGAGGAATGGTTTGATTTTTTGTTAAGTGTTTTTGTGTTATGTGTTAATACTTGCAATGTATAAGTATTGTATATGTAAGACTAGTCAAGGAGACACCATGAGGTTCTTTTGGAAGACTTTTGGTCAAAGCAAGACATAAGCTTTATTAGTAGATGTTGTACAAGCAAGTTGGGGATTTTTGGTGTGCTTCTTGTCCCTATGGTGTGGTATACGTGGGATATGGGGGGGGGGGGGAAGACCAATTTTTGTGTCTTGGATATTTTATGGACAATATCTTGTAGTTACTTCCATTGTATGAGATTAAAAGAGTAAAGATAAAAGTATACATGTTATACTTGAATTGTTTAGTTTCTAGCTTGTTTACTTTTATGTACTATGTGACTAACAACATTAACTTGGGTAAAGTTTAATAAAACTTTGAGTGTTGGATGTAAAAATAAGTATTTGTTGAAGCGTAGATTAATTAATATGGTTCTGGGTATGCCTAAACGAAATTTTATCGCGAAACGTACACACTTTACGTAACCGATAAAAATAAAATGAACAAAGACCATAATTATTCTCAAAATAATTATTTAATACTTGATTGATGTAAACGCTTAATTGTTTGATGCCCGTTTACATTGAACGCTAATTTTTAGCTTACGCGATTTTACTTAATGTTTACGATTTAAATCAAATGCGTACAATACTAAAAATACATAGTGGATTTATTGACGACGTCAATGACCCTAAAACATGGGGTGTTATATTCCCACTTTCTCTCTTTAGTTCTTGTTTGATATTAAAGATTACTAGCATTCTTCAATTGGTATCAAGAGCCATGGAGTGATCTTGTTTAGTTTTTGTGTTGTTTTCTTTTGTTTTAGTTCGTGTTCTTTCTCAACCGAAGCTTTACATATTTTTTTTAATTTTCGAAGTTTAAACATAGACTAAAAGATCATTTACTTTGGTAAGATTGATCTAGTATCTTTATGATATAGGTGTATAAGCTTTGAATCAAGAAAAACTTATTTTTTTCTTTCTTTCAACTTTAGTTTTCGAAAAACCTTAAAAAGTACAAATCTTGATTTTGAAATTTTTGGCTTAAAAACCATAAAGTTTACATTTTAAGGTACCTATAGTTTAGTAATACTAGTTGTACAAGAAAATTTGGGAAAAACTATCAAAAAATGTGTCTTTTTATGATTTTAAGATTTGTTGACCGGAATTGCAGATTGCAAGCTTTCATCGGAATAGCAATTTCAAGCTTCACCAGATACGCAGCTTCAAGCTTAATAGGATACACAGTTCTTAGTTGTGACCGGATACACAGTTCGCAGTTGTAACCAGATACGCAGTTCGCAGTTGTAACCGGATACGCAGTTTGTAGTTGTAACCGGATACGCAGTTTGTAGTTGTAACCGGATACGCAGTTCTTATTTGTGACTGGATACGCAGTTCATAGTTGTGACCGGATACGCAGTTCTCCTTGATTGACTGGATACACATTTTCTTAGGAATAGCAGTTTTTCAAGTGTCACAGGAATAGCAGTTTCAAGTGTCACCGGAATAGCAGTTTTTTAAGTGTCACCAGAATAGCAGTTTTCAAGTGTCACCGGAATAGCAGTTTTTCAAGTGTCACCGGAATAGCAGTTTCCAAGGTTAATCGGAATAGCTGTTTTCCAAGATCAACCAGAATAGCAGTTTTCCAAGGTCAACCGGAATAGCAGTTTTCCAAGGTCAACAAGAATAGCAGTTTTCCAAGGTCAACCAGAATAGCAGTTTTTCCTTTGAAAACCGTATTTGAAACTTCACTTGGACTAAAGTTAAAACACACAAATTTGCTAACATAAATTATACGGTTTATTTCTTTGATTTGTAAAATCCCATGAAACATTTATTTGTTTTCCCAGTTTAATCAAGAATTGTAAAATCCCGTATAGTTTCAAGACATAAAACACACAAAAGATAACTCACAACAAGACAATTACTTTCAATCTCTGCTTAATCAAAAAGTAATCTTTTACATACCAATTTCACACATCGAATTTCAATGGAATCTCTAAATTCGAATTCTAAAGAGAGAGTTGCATCCGTTGCAACAAATGCAAGACAAAGCAATGGAAAGTTGCATGGTATCTTTTCAACTTCTGCATTCACACCTCACGACTCTTTCAAACAAGGACTTAAAAGGAACTTCCATCGAGGGAGTATTCAAACGGGCATTTGCAACACTCTTTGAGCAAGATGTTTAGACTTTCACAAGAACAATGTTTGTAAACTTAGATCAACTAGAAAAACATCTTTCCAAAGAAGAATTTCAAGAACTTAAATCCTCTAGTGCATTTAGAGTACTCTTGCAACAATTTTAGACGTTCCTCTATTCACGATTCTTGTTTGATAATGAGGAAGGTCTCATGATATGCAAGTACTTTATTGCATATACAAAGACAGATGTTCCACTATTCCATGATAAACTGTTCCAACACATGGAATCTCTTTAGAACTCAATTTAGGAAAGAGCAAAACATAAACGAAAGTATGACAGAAGGATGGATGACAGAATAATGCAGTCAAAAGAGGGAAAGGTTGACTTAAGAAAAGCATTAGATGCTGATTTGGTTGTTACGAAAAGCATTGAGATAGAATCAGAAAGGCATGTTTTAAGCAACAGATCCGGGAATGATACACATAATGATGATGCAGATATCAACTCTGTAAATGACAAACAGCCAATGGCTAAGGTACAACTGTTTGCTTAACATAATATACTTGCTGATGAACAATAGCATTCTGAGTAATCTGAATCCGTTTATGACACATATTTGTTGGAAAAGGTTGATAGAAATATCATTCCTAAATCAACAGATATGAGTCATAGGGGAGGAGAGATTGACCAGAATGCTGATGCTAAAAAATATCAAGTTTCATGTCCTTTGCTTAATCCATCATTTGATAACATAACAACTAAATTTTCAAATCAATTTCTCGAATCTGAAAATATCTCTCTCAAAAAGACCGTTGCCCAACTTCAAAAAGGCTTTTTAAGAATGGAAGCACATTATGTTAACATGGAACTTAAGTATCAAAATCAAGTTTTAAAAAACGGGCAATGTGGTCAAATTTTAAATGAAACAAGTAATGAAGCCAATATTAAAAGGGAAATTAATGTTTTGGAAACTAGAAACATTAAACTAGAAAGTAGTGTGGCTAGATTACTTGCAAAGAATGAGAAGTTAAATAAGGAAAATGATCATTTAAAACAGACTTACAAAGATCTTTATGATTCCATCAAAAAGACAAGTGTTCAGACCAAAGATCATGTGGATTCTTTGATTGTCCAACTAAACTGTAAGTCAGTTGAAAATGCAGATTTAAAAGCTCAGATACAGGAAAAGGTTTTTGCAAATGTAGCATTGAAAAACAAATTAATAAAGATAAAAGGAACTAGTGTGGATACTAAGTTAGAAAAATCATCAACCATGGGGAAACCGGTTTTACAACCACATAAAAATCAATCAGTTGTTAGACAACCTACTTCATTTAAGTCTGAATGACCTAGATTTTCAAAACCAAGGTTTACCTCCCAAGTTGATGTGAAATATGATTTGCCAAAATCAGTCACTCCTCATAATTTGCTTATAGTTAGAGATCATGTGCTTGAAAAACCTCATCACATGATTGCACCTGGCTCATCTAGGAATAGTTTTAAAGAATCATATGCATCAATTAACATGACTCATAAGTACTATCTAGAGGAAGCTAAGAAAAAGACACAAGAAAGAGATAGGAAGTAAACAACTAGTGTGATGCCTGCTGCTAAATTACAAGACACTACTAAGAGTTGCAAACTAAAACCTAAGAGCAATAATCAAACATCTAGGAGTTTGCCAACATCTAAGAGTAGTTGCCCATCGATAACAGCTATGCCAAAAGCATATCACTCTAGGAATTCTAGTTCTTTCTCTGATTATAAATATTTTTTCTGTTCTACATGTCATAAATGTGTCTTTAATGCAAATCATGATGTCTGTATAACAAAATTCCTAAAAGAAGTGAATTCTCGTGTTAAGATTCAATCCCCTAAGACTAGAGATAGTACCAAACCCGTTGAACCAATGAGTCACACTCAGAAACCTAGTAGGCAGATTCCTACAGGACATAGGTTTTCTCTTAATAAGTCTTTTGTTGTGCATGAGAAAATAAACATTCCTAAATCTTGGTTTAGGTGGATACTGACAGGTAGAATCTTTCACACTGCTAGTCTTAGGTGGGTTCCAACTAGAAAGAAATTCACCTCTAGCACAACCAAGGTTGACTGTGAACCCCTAAATGGTTCAACTGAAGATATCACTAATCCATATGAATGCAATCAAACTCTTTAATTTAAGTGCAGTTTACACTTGAACTTAAGTTTTTATAGTACATCTTCCAATCCTAACAAAGGAAGACCTCTAAGTTTGTTTTAATGAAAAGAGTGATATATATCAAAACCAAGGGTTCAAGGAATTTAAATTTGATGACAAGAATAAAGCGTCTGCAATAACACCACTTCAGTCCCCGTTACTCAAAGAAAAGAAATGTTTATGCTTCAGTGCGCTTTATCTTCAAAAGAAGAGAAATCTTCTTGTATTTGACCATTCTCCTCAACAATGATATGCTCTCACATGCTCGGATATTATTCAAGTGAATCAAATGTGATCAATACGGTTTAACCTGGTCTTTAAATTTGAGAAGGTCAAAATGCTTCAAACACAGCAGTTTAGAACTCGCACTTCATGAAATGACACCTGAAACAATCAGTTCAGGACTCGTGCCAAACCCTACTCCTTCAACACCGTATGTACCACCTTTAAGAACTGATTGGGATCTTTTGTTTCCACCACTGTTTGATGAATTACTCAATCCTCCACCTAGTGTTGATCAACTAGCACCTGAAATCCATAGTCCATTGCTGAAGTAGTAGCTCTAAAACCCGCTGCATCAACCGGTTCACCTTCCTCAACAACTGTTGACCAAGATGCACCATCACCTAGTAACTCACAAACAACACCTGAAACTTAATCTCTTATCATTTCTAACGATGTTGAAGAAGAAAATCATGACTTAGATGTTGCACACATGAATAACGATCCATTCTTTGGTATTCAATTCCAGAAAATGACTCTGAATCATCTTCTTCTTCGGACGTTATTCCCACAATTGTGCACACTGCTGCTCCTAACTTATAACACGTTAACAAATAGAACAAGGATCATCCTTTAGACAACATCATCAGTGAACTCGGAAGACCTGTTTCCATAAGACTCCAACTCCATGAACAAGCCTTATTTTGTTACTATGATGCTTTTCTCACATCAGTTGAACCAAAGAACTATAAAGACGTATTAATTCAAGCATGTTGGATTGAAGCAATGCAAGAGGAGCTTAATGAATTTGAACGTCTTAAAGTCTGGGAACTTATTCCTTATCCAAATAAAGTGATGGTCATTACTTTAAAATGGATCTACAAGGTGAAACTTGATGAATTAGGAGGAATTCTAAAAAACAAGGCTCGATTAGTTGCTTGTGGTTACCGTCAAAGAAAGGAATTGATTTGAGGAATCCGTTTGTCTCCATGTATAGACTTGATGCTATTTAAATTTTCCTTGCATTTGCTGCTCACATGAATATGATTGTCTACCAAATGGATGTTAAGACAACATTTTTAAATGGCATTCTGCGCGAAGAAGTTTATGTCAGCCAACCGGACGGGTTTATGGATCAAGACAATCCGAATCATGTGTACATGCTTAAGAAGGCTCTATATGGGTTGAAATAAGCTCCTCGCGCATGGTACGATCTATTGTCGAAGTTTCTACTCTTTTAAGAATTCTCTAAAGGAATCGCAGTTCCTACATTGTTTATTAGAAGACAAGGAAAAGATATTCTCCTAGTACAAATCTGTGTTGATGATATAATCTTTGCGTCTACTACACCTGAACTATGTGACCAATTTTCAAAAATAATGTATTCAAAGTTCAATTATGTCGGAAGATGGGCAAAATCTCATTCTTTCTTTGACTACAAATTTCTCAAAGTCCTAGAGGCATCTTTCTAAACCAGTCTATATATGCTCTTGAATCTTTGAAAAAATATGGTATGGAATTTAGTGACCCTGTAGATACTCCCATGGTGGAGAAATCAAAATTGGATGAAGATACACAAGAGGAAAAGCCCAGTTGACCCAACACACTATCGTGGAATGGTTGACACCCTAGTGTATCTTACAGCCAGTTAACCAGCCTAACATTTGTTGCATGCATGAGTGCCCAGTATCATGTAAAGTCCTACCGAAAAGTACATACATATTGTGAGAAGAATCTTATATACCTCATAGTAACGTTAAATGGGACTCCCTGATATCTAAAGATTCTTCTATTGCTCTAACAGCTTATGCAGACGCTGATCACGAGGGTTGCCAAGATACTAGACTAAGTGCATCTGGAAGTATGCAATTATTAGAAGACAGACTTGTTAGTTGGTCATCAAAAGGTAAAAAAGAACTGTCGATATCAAGTATGAAAGCTGAATAATAATAGTCATTTTGACTGGCTGTTTGAGCTCAAAGTCCTTTGATGAATCATAACTTACCGACTATGGCCTTGGATTCAATAAAATTCTAATGTACTGTGATAACAAAAGCGCTATTGCCTTATGCTGTAACAAAGTTCAACATTCTCAATCAAAACATATTGACATCATATTCCACTTCATAAAAGAGCAAGTTGAAAATGGAGTAGTAGAGCTTTACTTTGTCAATACAGAGTATCAGCTAGCGGACATCTTCACTAAAGCCCTTGGCAGAGAAAGAATTGAATTTCTTATCAACAAACTGGGAATTATGTCGGAGACCCTGAAACAATTGGCAGAGGAAGCTAAAGAATAGTGGTGGTACCTATTCAAATATCTTGTATATAATATGTATATATATTAAAAACCAGAAAAACCAAAAAGATTTTTTTTTCATTTTCAGAAAACCTTTATAAAAACAAAATATAAAACCCTTAAAACAAAATAAAAAATAATAAAAATATAAAAAAGAGGCAATAATGGCATGTCTTCTGAAAATCGATAACATTTATGGTCTTAGAAATGTCATTTAATAAATATATCGAGCTTTGTAAATAAAGTTCGGCAAAAAGTTCCAAAAGCTTACAAAAATGCCCAAAAATAGTTTTTATTATTTCAGATAGCAACCGTCATCATCTTAAAAGCAAGTGTATTTCAAAAGAAGAGAACAGACCTCATAACAGGAATTTATTCTCGAGCATGGTCTACATTGAAGACCATGCCAATGAATTCTGTTTTTACTTAGCAACACAACTCGTGCTTCCTTTTATACAAATTAATGTACGTGTCAGTGCATTTCTTTTGTCAAAATATAAGAATCATATTTTGATTGGTAAACCATGCAAAGGCTTGTGTTTACTTTGCAACACAACCCGTGCTTCCTATATACAAATTAATGTACGTGTCAGTGCATTTCTTTCTCAAAATAAGAGAAATCTTTTTTTTATTGGTAAAAAGTTGTCTTCACAATGAATCAGTGTTTTCAGTAATCACAAAAATATTTTCAAAGACAATTCGACCACTCAAACAATGACAACAACTCTTTAAATAGAAAACGGGTCATCATTTAAGGAGGAGAATGTGTCATCAAATAATATTTTAAAACGGTCTTTCCAAATAAGTCACGGAATAAACGGATAAAGTTTTTGATAATGACAGATCACAATTTCAATAGGAGTTAATTTATATTAACTATAAGAGCTTTAGATGTCATTTGTTTCAAGCGTTTGGGACTTATTTTCAATTTAAGACTTAGTTGATTCTCACATAATAGATTTAAGCTTATCAATTCTTCGAACACGATCTCAAGTATATGTGCGTACTAGGTTTTGCTGATTCCGAGGTATCAAAACCAGCAAGGGGGAAGGAATATATATACAAGAAAGTTAATGAGTACACGTGATAAAATTCACACCCTATTCTCATTTTAGGTCATTCCGGGAAGACATATGTCATAACATCAGAGAAAATTAGTGTTTAACTTGTTGTTTTCGGGTGCACTATTCAACTACATGGGGGAAGAGATATCTTGTGATTTCAAGAATGCATCATTTAAGATACTAGGGGGAAGTGTTGTGAGAATAATTATTCTAAGCGTGAGAAGATCGGTTACTGATTCAATGAATGCTTCCTCATAAGGTTAATCACATAGCTTATTTTTTTAAAAAGAGAGTAGAATAGTTAAAAAAAAGACGTACACATAGGTTTGATAAGTATGATGATTCCTTAAGTTAGTCAGTATTCTACAGAAAGAAATGAGTACATTTCGAATTTATATCATCTCTATCGTGTAAGGAGAAATTCGGACATCCGGGACTTAATTGATTTTGGTGTTACGATTTCGAATCAATTGTGTACTTCGGATATATGGGCTTTTTACATCAAGACTGCTTGAGGCGGCTTGCAAGAAAGTTTTGACTCTACTCAAGAAAGGATTGCTGATTTAGGGGGAAGCTAAGACAACTTCTCATGAGAGCTATGGGGAAGACCTACGACTGCTACAAAAAACCATATGATTCTATCATATGATTTTATCATCATTCAGGTCAAACCTCGTACATATTAATCTTATGAATATATAAATGTGTAGTGTAGACTTAAAAAGTAGGCATATATAGTGTTTCAGTACGAATTTTTAAGAATTTCCTAGTAAATTTAAAATTTTCAAATCAGCCCCCATTACCCTACCCTACCACACCATCCCTATATTCCCACACCCCAAATCCCCCTTTGACCCCCCCCACACCACCAACCAGACCAATCACCCCCACCCCACCACCCCCGAACACCCCCAGAACACTTACTCCCCCCCCCTACCCCCCAAACTCAACAAACACAGCCAACACCACCAACCACAACACCCAATTATCGCCACCTGACACGCCCCCCACCCACCCCCCCCCACCCACCACACCAACAAAAACCCATCCCGCCATCACCCCACATCCACACCACACACCACCCAACCCTCCACCCCCAACCATCAGACACATCACACACCAACCCCATACCCAAACCCCACACCCCGCACTCCAACCCAACCCAAATCAAACACTCAACGACCCCCTCCACACCCCCCCCAGAACCCAACACACTCCATAACAACCAATCAACACAACCCCACTCCCCGAACCTCACCCACCACCCACACCATCCACCAAACAACCTCACCATTACCCCCCCCCAACCCAACTCAACCACCACGCCCTCCCACAACCCCCCACACCCCACTCCACCATACACCACCCCCCCCCTACATCCGACCCCACTACGAAGCGCTCCACACCCCAACCACCCCGCCACCTCACCCCCCCAATCACCCCAGCCCCCCCATAAACCCCTCCCACACCAAACCCACCCACCTATCCAAACAAACAAGCCAACTACAACAATCATTCCCATGCCCCAAGACACTCCACGCCACACACCCCACAAAACCACCCCCCCCTCACCATCCCCAAAAAATAACCCACCCCACCCCCACCACCAACCTAACACCACTAGTCCCACATAACTAACATGCAACCACCCCCATTGCCCAGCCAGCGCCAACCCCCAAACCAACAAAAAAAACCCCACCCCCACCCCACCACTTCACCACAACCCAACACCCCCACCACCACTGACAATTCACCCCACCCGCCCAGCTACCATACACCCAGCCTCCAACTAGCCGACCCACAACCCCCACACACCCGACTCGATTCCCCGCCGCCCCCCAGTCACACCTAATCAATCTAAAATCCCCCCCGCCCCCAAAAACCCACAACCGATCCCCCAACCACAGCCACCAATCCACCCTCAAACACTACACATCCAGCCCACCCCATACCACGCCGCTGCATACGACCCCCCCCCTACACCACACCCCCCACCCCCCGCCACCAAAACTTCCGATCAACACCCACATAAAACACACCACCCATCCACACCCCCCTTACAAATACCACCACATTCCACGCCCGCTATCCACCACACCCCAACCAACTCCACACTCCCCACCCCCACACAAACCCCCACACCCCATTTCGCAAACCTCCAACTCCAACACTCCATACCCCAACACCCGTCCCCACCCACCCCACCCCACAAAACACCTTCCACATCCCCCCCTGATCCCATACCCGCCCAACCTCCCACCACACCCCCACCTCTCCATATCAATAAACATCACCCACCAACCACCCCCAACACCCCACGCCCCCTACCATACCCCACCCCCCCAACCACCCCAGAACCCGATCACCAGACACAAACCCCCCCCCAATATAATAACCCTCCTACCCTACACCCCCAAACCACCACCCACAACCACCCCAATCCCAGCCAGTCACCACGCCCCACCCTACTACTGAAACACACACCAACCCCACCCCACCCTATCCCTCCGTACACCACGACCTCACCCCAAACCCCAACACACACACCCCCCCCCAACACCCCCTACCCCCAACTACACCACAATCAATCGCACCCCCACATCTCAAACACTCGACCAGCCCCACACCACCACCGAACAAAAACAACTCGAATTTCAATCACCAGCAACGACAACACTCCCCAACAATCATCACCCAACCTCGACAACCCACACCACCCCCCAGCCAGTATCCCCCACACACTCACCCCCCCCCAAACCAACCACCTAACACAACTGACCGCATCCTCCATCACAATCCCGCCTAACCATCAGCACACGCCAGCACTCCACACCACAGCAGCCAACCCCCACCCTACCTCGCGCGACACCCCATAACCGACAAACCACCTCACCCCCACCCCACCCCAACCCCCCCACAAACCCCCCTTAACCAACATCCTACCAACACGCAACCCATACACACAACCCGCACCCCCCTACCCTCACCCACCCCCCCATCCCACGAACGCTCCAACGACCCAACCATCCATTACACCACCACCCCAACCCACATCCACCACACCCACCCCCCCCCCCCCAACCCACACACCCACCCACCCCACCGCACACTACTACCTCACCCACACGCCCCAACCCCCAACATCCCCACACACCACAACCCCCCCCACCACCCAACACATCACAACCCCCACCAAACACCATCAAACCACCCCCCCGATCCACCCAACCACACCACCACACACCACATCCCTCCCCCCCCCACCCCCTTCCGAGCCCAATCACCATACCACACATCTCACCCACCACGACCAACCTACACCGCGCACTAACCCACGACCACCCCCCCACCCAACACCACCCACTCATACAAGACACCCCCCCCCATGCCCAGCCCCCCATCAACCCTCACCACCAAACAACTCCATTCACAAACCCCACCAACCGCATGCCACACACAGACACCCCAACATAGAACACACCCACACCCCCACCGAACCACAAACACCCACCAAAACCCAACCCTTCAAACAACCCCCGCTAAGCACTCACCCACGCACACAACAAACCACCCCCCCCCTCACTCCACCACACCACCCCACCCGCCCACCCACAACCGAAACCCAACCGACCCAGACAAACCCCAAACCGCACACCACCCAACACCAACCACCATCTCCAACACCCTCAATGCCAACAACCCCCACACCCGCCCCCCCCCGCACACAACCACTACCCACTAACTATCCCCGCACACCACCCCAACCCAGCCAAATCACCGAAAACAAAACACCACATCCACAACGCCCCCCTGACCCCACCCAAACCCCCCCTACCCCCCGACCCACACGCACCAACCACACTCCACAACCAAACACAACACCCCTAAACCCACACCATCCACACCCCACAACCGACCCCCACCAAAAAACAACCCCCCAAACACACAACCCACACCACAAACCAGACCACCCCCCCCCCCCCACCACACCACCACAGCTACCCCCCACCACCATCCACGCCTACTCCCCACCCCACCGCACAACAAACCCGACCACAACAATACCCCATCGACCCGCCACATCGCACTCACCACATCCAACCACAACCACCTACCAACACCTACCCCCTCATCAACCCGCACCCCACCGCCATCCCACAACCCCCCCCTCACCACCAAACCCCACCACACCCCCACTAACCCCAACCTCACACCCCCCCCAACCCCCCCCCCATCATCACACCCCCCACACACATCCCTACCCCGCCGACAACCCCACCCAACCCCCCCAACACCTCCCAACCCCCCAACGTCAACCCCCCACCCCCCCCCCCCACCCACCAAAACCCAACCACCCGACCACCCCAAATCCCCACCCCACACAGCCACACCACCACACATACCCCATCCATCCACCACCCAAACACACACACCCCGACCACCACCAACCCCAAACCCCTCGACCCCACCACCACACCATCACCACCCACCACAAACCAGACCTGACCCCAAACCCACCACACCCCCCCGCCACCGCAACCCACCCCCCCCATTCTGCAAAACCACCCCACACATCCCCATAAAACCACCACAGCAATCACACCCAACAACCCTCTCATATCCTCCCGCAACAACCCGTCACAACACAAAACCCCACTAACCCCACAATCCAACCAACACCCCCTACCCACTCACCAACGCACACCACACACCACAACCCTACAACCCCCCACCGCACCCGAACACCCCCCCCATCCAAACACCCACACCCACCACACAGCACCCACTATCCATCCACCCCCCTCAATCCCACAAAAAGCCCACCCCACAACCCCCCCACCCTACTACCACAATCAGCCCCCCCACCCCAATAATATCCCCAATCCAGCCCTCCCACTATCCCCCCCCAAACCGACACAAACCCTACAACCCCACACCCCCAGCTCCCCCACACACCCCCCCCACACCCTCCCCCCACCAACCACCAATTAACCCACAGCAAACCATCACCTCAAACCACCACCCCACCCCACCAAACACAACGCACCCCCCCACCCACAACCTCGCGCCCACCATCATCCCAAGAACCCCCCCAACCACACACCAACACCTACGCAACCGATCCAAACTACCCAATTCCCCGCAACAACCCCCCCATACACCACTAACCTCCAACACACCCACAAAGACCCATGCCACCCAGACACAACCCATACCCCACAACCCCCAAACCCCTCCCAACACATCACTCCACTCATCACAACACAAGCACATCCACCCCCACCCGCACCATTCCCACAGCCACCCCGCATCCCAACCTCTACACCTCCACACAAACACCATCCCCCCACCCCAAGCTACCCCACAACGACCCCCCCCCCCACAAACCCAACCCCAACCACAGAACACACCCACCACCTTAACCAACACACACCCCACGGACCCAACCCCCTCAACGCCATACTAGCCACCACCACGCCCCCCAACCAAATCCCTACACCACCTACCCACCCCAAACAGCCCAAACCCCCCTCGCATCACATCCCATACAACCGACACCCCACCACAACACACCCAATCACCACCCCATCCCCAACCCCACCCACCACCCAACACTCCACGACCAAGATCACCACGCACCCCCCACCAAACACACACACAATCCTCACAACCCACAATGCCACGATATATCCAACCATCTCCCCCACACCCCCCCCCCCCACCCAAAAACCAACCCCCCCCACCCCACCAACACCACCATCTCGCAACCCGCCAGAACACACACCACCAACACACCACCCCACACAGAACCCCACCCACCGCCCAACCGCAATCCCACAACACCCCACCACCCACCCCACACCCAAACCCCCCAACCCACCCCCTCCCTACCATACCCCCCCACACACACAACCCCACCCCCCCCATCCCTAGCCCACTCATAATCCCCATACCCTGACATTTACACCCCCCCCCCAACCAAACCCCTACTACCACACAACACAAAAACATCCTCCACCATCACCCCCCAGCACAAACACATCCACCACCAATCCCACCCACAACCCACCACCCCGAGCATCCACGCCCTACCATACAACCACAACAACCAACCACACCCAACCCCCAAATGTCCCATCATGCTTACAACCAACCCCCGCAGCACTACGAACCCACCACCGCACATCAAACCAACACACACACAAACCACACAGCCCCCACCACCCACCCACCCTTCACCTGCCCACCCCATTCCATACACACCACAACCACACCACTATTGCCTCCAAACACTCCAACCACCACCCCACACAAACCCCCCCCACAAATCCAGCACACACAACCACAATCACAACTACAACACCAAACCCTCCACCCCACCCACACACAAACAACCTCTCACACGTCCTCCAACCCCCCCACCCCCCAACAACCCCCTACAATGACCCCAGCAGCCCCCCTAACCACCCCCCAGCCCACCCAACCCCACCCACAAACCCGCCTCACAATCCAGAATACCCCCTAACCACCATCCCAAATGATACAACCCACCCAACATCCACCCAACTCACACCCACCAACATCTACCCCCACACCTATCCAAAACCACATCCCCATAACCAAATCCCCACACTTCACAAATTCAATACACTCCAATCAATCACAACCATAAACCCCCCCCTATCCCCCACCCCAACCACCAAACCAACACCCAACCCCAACACTCCCCCCTATCTACACAATCCCCACACCCCGCCAACCAACCCACCACCATCACACACGACCACCCCCCCCAAAGCGGCAACCCATCTAACCACATCAACCCACACACACAATACGACACCCCCACACCCCCACACCAACCACACCCCATCCCAACATCCCCCCACAAACCCCACCCACCCACCCAAATCCCCCACACACCCCCAGCACCACCCCCCACCACCATACATAACACACAACCCCAAACACACAAACGACCCCTCCCCACCACTACATCCCCCAATCCCCCACAGCCCAAGCCGCCCGCCAACCCCAAACCCCTAACACCACAATCCACCACAAACTCCAAACTCACACAACCCAGGCACCCACCCCACCACAAAAAATCTGTGTACCCCCCCCCATCACCACACCCACACACCCCAACCACCCACCCATCCACCACTACACCCCCCACACCTACCATCCCCCCACAAGCCACACCACACCAAAAGACACACCCACCCCCGTCCCCCCCAACCTCCACACCCAAATCACGACACCCACCTCCAAACCCCTCCCCCCCACCCCAACCTATCCTCCATCCCACCAACCCCACACCACACATACCCACCCCACACCTAAACACCCCTATCCCGATACCTCACTCCACCACACACACAACCATCCCCCACAAACACCCCATAAACCCAAACATACCACCCAACATACCCCCCTTCACATCGGAACCACATCTACAATCCACCCCCAACCTCCCCCACCACCCTCACCCACATACCCCACAAATATCATCCCCCCCCATAGGCATCGCCAAACAACCCCCCCCAATAATACCCCTACCCCCCCCCCCCTCGACACACCCCCTACAAACAGACCACCAACCTACCCACACCAACCATACCACACCCCCCCCCCCCCCATCACCCCTCTCACCCACCACACATCCAATACCCTACACCCCCCCAACCCACACCACCCACCACAACAACAACCCCAACTCCCACCGAACCAAACTACCCGTCACCCCCACCCCCCATCCACCCCATCCGACACAGTCCATCCCCCCATCCCATCCCCCACCACCACCCAACTAATAAACCCCACCCCCTCAACATCACCCCCACTCCACAGCAACAATCCCATCCCCCCCACCAACCCACCCATCACACCATTACATCCCCACCCCCCCCACGCCCCCACCGAACCAACCACACCCTACACACCCATGCCCAAAACATCTCCTCCATCCATCCCACCCACCCGAACACCCCCACCACTTCCTCCCCCTGCACTCCACACCACCATCTAATCCACACATCCCTCAGCATCCCACACAACCCCACACCACATCCCCTCAACACAATCCCCCCATCCAATCCCCTCCCGGACCCCCCCCCCAGCACACCCCAAACCCCCAACCCAATGCCCACACACTCCCACACCCTCCCATCCCTACCCCCCCAACATCCAAACAACAAACCCCCCCAACCACCACCCCCCACACATCCAGCCATCCCCAAACACCCAACTCCCACAACCCCCACAACCCAACAGCACCCCCAACCCCACCCACACATCCTCCCCCCAACCATCATCTCATCCCACACCCACCCCCCCACCATCACCCAGATACCACCAGATACTCCCATCCCACCCACTAATCCCCAACCATCCCCATCCAGCCAACGACATAACTCATACCCAACCACCCCCCAATCACCCCCACCACCTCAACCTACCCACCAAGACAACCACCGCCATCCACCCACCCCAACACCCCCACCCCACCCACCATCTAACGAACCCCACCCCCCCCAGAGCCCAATAGCACCAACCCACAAGCACACATCCCAGCAAACCCAACTCATCACACAGCCCTTACAACAGCCCATCCTCCACCACAATACACAAATCACCACCCATCCCCAAACCACTGAACACCACACCCCCCCTCCCACTACCCACCCAACCACATGCGGCTCCCCCCACACCCCTATCCCAACAAACCCCCCACCCACCCATATACCCCCATCCCAAAATCAACCACATCAACACACCCCCAAACCATACACCCCTCCACCCACACACCCACACCCCTCACATACACCCCACACACTCCCAACCTCAACAACACACCCCTCCCCCACCCCATCCTATCCATCCCACACACCCGCCACCAACCTCCAAACCCGAAGACCCCCCTACACACATTAGCACACCACCCCCCCCCCCCACCCACCCACCCCCCCGACACCCCCCACAACAACCACCACCCCCACCCAGCCAACCCACCCACCACCTACCCCCCCCTCCAACTCACCCCCACCACCCCATCCTCCAACCCGAACACAACACCCACCCAACCCTCCACGCATCCCCAACCTCCCTCATCATGACCAAACATCACTCCAGCCCCACACCCCCACTCAACCCATCTCCCCCCCACCCACGCACCCACCCCCCCATCCCCCCAAACAACCCCCCATCCATCCCACCAACCCTACGCGCCCCACCACCACAACCCCCCCACATCACTCCATCCCACAATCCCCAATCCATCATCACCCCCCCACACTCCCCCACCCCCCACAATCCCCCCCCAACACTCATCCCAACTATCCGACCACACCAATCCCACCACACCCACCACCCCCCATCAAAATCAACAATAACCCCCCACCCCAAATATAAACCCACCAACCCCACACCACCAGAACCCACATTCCCAATCACAAACACCCACACAACACACGCACACACACCATCCCCCAACACCCCCAACCTCAATGCACCCCGACACCCCCCCCTAAATACCCCTTCACCATCCCCACCTCCCACACTACATCCCCCTCCACCCACAAACTCCCAACCCAATCAAACAACCCAACCCAATCCCCCCCAACACCCCACAAATCTCCCCATCAAAAAACAACCAAATAACACAACATATACACCACCCAACCTCCCAAACCATCAACCACCCCCACACACCCCCAATCCCCCCCCTGACCGACCAGAATCCCAAGATTCAACCACCCCGATCAAAGCACCCCCAACCATCCCCAAACCCTAATCCACACCCCACCCGAACACACCCCCCCACAACACCCACCCACATAACCAATAAACCAACAATGTATTCCCCGAACCAAAATCAACATCCCAACCCGACCACAGGCATAGCACCCAGGTCATCACCATCCCATCCCCCACCCATGCAAGCATCCCTACACCACACAAGACACCACTAACCGCCAAAACCCCACTACCACACCGCTCACACACCCACACCCCCTCACACGTACAAAAAGCCAAGACCAGCCCCACATCGCCCACCTCACTACCTCACACAACCACACACCCCCCCCCCCCCCACCCCACATCCCCCATCCCCCATCCACCAAACCCCCCAAGCCCCCCCACCAACCATCCCCCCTCATCGCCCCACCCCCCCAAATCCACCCCACACTCCCCACCCTCCGCCCCCGACATCACCAACTCAAACCCCCTACACATCCCCAATCACCAACCACCCCACCCCAAATCCCTCTCCCATCCCCAACGCCAACAACCCCCCCATCCACACAACTCGATCCTCCCCATACACAACACCCCCCACCTCGAACCCCCAATACTCCTCCAAATTCAACCACCGCCCATACCCACCAACAAACGCCACCACCACCCTCCCCCCCAACCGCCTCCCCAAAACACATCCGACAAAATAACACCTACCACCACCATCCCCACAACACTCGTCACCCCCACATTCCACCCCACCCAAACCACCACCCCATCCGATCACCACCTCACAAACCCAGACCTCACACCACAACCACCACGCCCCACCACACCACAATCACCCAACAGTACCTCCGCCCCCAACCACACCATCCAACACTCCATCCCCATCAACACCACCTCACTCCAACCCCAAACCCCCCCCCCCCCCCCCACTCTCCCATCCTCGACAGAATCCCTCATACAGCCCTATAACCCTTACACTAACATCACCTCATCCGCACACACCCGCCACCAACAAAGCCCACCCCATGCCCCCACACCCACCCCACACACATCCAACACCACACCCCACACCTTCCACCACCCACACAGCACTCCACACCGCCCAGGACCCCCATCTACGACACCCCAGACACCCAACACACAGCCACCCCACGCATACCCACCATATACACCCCAACAACCCAACTACACCCCGCAGCCACTCCACCACCCCCCCATATCCCACATGCTCACCCAACCCAATAACCCCCTCCCAACCATAGACCCACACAACCACTACCCCCAACCCCCCACGTACCAACCCCACAAATGACAACACGCAAACCAACCAAAGCCCCCCACCTCCCACCACCATTCCAGCACGCCGCCATCAGTCCCAATCACGACCAACAAACCCACACCTCCCACATCTCCCCAAAGCACCTCCACAACACAATCAGCACCACCACACACCATCACCCGACACCACACCCCAACAAGCCACATTCACACCTCCAATGACCCCCTACCCAAACCACCACATGCCCCCCCAAACAACAACCCACCCATAACAACAATAACCCGACACACCCCCCCCCCAACACCCCATCCACCCCAACCCCACATTATCACCCACCCAACCAACCTGCGACCCTCACTATCCCTCCCACAACATCCCCCAAACCACACCAGCCAACACCACAACCACACAAAAACCCCTCCACTCCACCCCGAACGCCACCCGATAATAACACCACCAACGCACCCCCACACATACCGCCGCATCAACCAACACCAAACCACAGCCCCCAACCCTCCCACACCAATCAACCCAACCACCACCCGCATCACTAACAGCACCCCCACCCACCAACTCACTCTCCAAACTACCCCACCACCCACCCACACACCCACCACGCAACAACCACACCCATCCACACAAACAAACCAAATGCCATCACCCCCCCCCCCTATCACACCCAACCCAACACCCAATACACCAACACCCCCCCCACTACCACTAACCCACCCACATCTCACCCCCCCCCAACCCACATCCCCACGCCCAAAATACAGCCATGAAAAACCTACCACCAACACACTAGCCAACCACACAACCAATCCACGGTTCCCGCCCGAACCTCACCCCAAAAACCCCACCTAACACGGCACCAACACCACCCCCCACCCACCACACCCCGCCCCCCCATCCACCACACCGCCCCACCCCTCACCACTACCACCCCCCTTCACCACTTCTCCACCCCCCCAACAACCAGCATCCCCCACCTCGCATCTAAACATCCACCACCAGTTCCAACCAACACAACGCCCCACCTCCCAACACACACCACACATACTCACCACCCCCACCCACACCCCATCAGCCCCACCCCCTCCTCCTAACCACATACACTAAACTCCACCTCTCCCTAGCCCCACAACACCCCCAACAAACAACACCCCAAACACCCCCTAACCCCCAACCACCCCCCCCCACCACCCCCATCCCCCCATCCACAACACGCTACCATCATCCCACCCCCCCGACCTCCTCACCACCCCAGCAGAACCTGCCACCCGTATATCCACACCAACCTTACCACCCCACACAACACCAACCCCCCCCAAAACCACAAACTTCAAACCACCTCACACGAACCCACATCCACCAGCATCAATCCCCCCCCACATGCACCCAAACCTGCTAGTCGACCCCCACCCAAAACGAACCACACCGCCCCCCCCCCACCACACCCACCCACCACCCCATCAACACACCCCCACAAATACACCCATCCTCCCACCCCACCCACTCCTACCACCCACATACCACAGCCCATACACCCTCCCATCAAACCACACTCCACACACGTACCAATCCCCCCCCACACCCCCCACTAACCTGTCCCACCACAAGACCACCAAAATTCCCAGCCACTCCCCAACACCCCCACCAGACTACCTCCCGCAACCCAACTCCCACGACCCACCCCCCCACTTCACACCACCACACTCCTCACATCCCCCCATCCACCACCCAACCCAGACCCCCCCCACCCAACACACAAACCCACAACCCAACCCCCCCCCCAAAACCCCATACCCCCCACGCCCAAAAAAACTCCCCGACATCACAACCACCCCCCACCAACAACCCCACCCACAAGACACCCATCCCCCCCACCCCCCCCCACATCCAGCAAAAAACAGACCCAGCTCACCCCACACACCATTACCCCACTCCACCCGCACACACCCACCCACACACATTCGTCCCACCCCACCCCCATCCACCCGCACTCCCAACATACACAGTTCCACCATCCTCGCGACCTGCGACCCCACCTCACCCCACCCAAACCTCCAACGCCCCCAACCCACCAATCCACCCAACACACCAACCCACCATTCCCACCCCATACACCCACACACACCACCCAAAACGCCCTCCTATGCACTCTCTAACACCACCGCACTCCACCCATCCCCATCCACAGCACGACACCCCCCATGGCATACCCCGCAGGCCAACAACCCCGCCAACATCCTCCTCCGAACAGACCCCCCCCTCCCCGTGTAAAGAGGCACCCTGCCCCCCAGCCACATACACCCCCCTCAACCCCGTCACATACAATGTAAGCCCCCCACACCACGCCGCGTGAAAGCATCTCAATGACCCACGAAACACCTCTATAGGACATTCACAGCCTGCACCAACCCGAGTTGAAAGCTGGGGGTTTGGTTCGTGTTCTGATTGTTTCCGTGATCCCCCATTGTTCATCCAGAAAGACAAGGCAAAGACATTCTCCTGGTACAAATCTATGTTGATGATATAATCTTTGCGTCTACTACACCTGAACTATGTGACCAATTCAAAATAAAATTTTGTTCAAGCCCTAGAAACACGATTTACCCGATGCAAGTCCAAAACTCAAATTAATATACTAGTGACTAACAATATTTCACAAAGACCCACCAGAGTCCTCTTTTTACAACCAGTCTCAATATATCTAAACTTTGAAAAAATATGGTTTGGAATCTATGACCCCGTGGACTCCCATGGTTGAGAAATCCAAACCTGGATGAAGAATACACAAGTGAAAGCTCGTTGACCCCTACACTCAAACATAAGAATTGGTTAGGGGTGCACCCTTATGTATCTTACAGCCAGTAGACCAGACCTAACATTTGTTGTATGCATGTGTGCCCGGTATCAAGCAAAGCATACCGAAAAGCACTTACATGCTGTAAAAAGAATCTTTAAATACCTAAGAGGAACCATTAATAGGGGACTCTGGTATCCAAAGGATTCTTTTATTTCTCTAACAGCTTATGCAAATGCTGATCATTCGGGTTGCCAAGATACTAGACGAAGTAAATCTGGAAGTATGCAATTATTGGGAGAAAGGCTTGTTTGCTGGTCATCAAAAAGGCATAAAAGCATTGTGATATCCAGTATGAAAGATGAATATATAGCCTTGTCTGGTTGTTGTGCTCAAGTCCTTTGGATGAGATCACAGCTTATCGACTATGGCCTTGGATTCAATTAAATTCCAATGTACTGTGATAACAAAAGCGCTATTGCCTTATGCTACAATAATGTTCAACATTCTCGATCAAAACATATTGACATCAGATTCTACTTCATAAAAGATCAAGTTGAAAATGAAGTAGTAGATATTTACTTTGTCAATATGGAGTATCAGTTAGCGGACATCTTCACTAAAGCCCTTGGCAGAGAAATAATTGAATTTCTTATCAACAAGCTGGGAATGCGAAGTTTTACGCCGGAGACCTTGAAACAATTAGCAGATGAAGCTGAAGAATAGTGGCGGTACCTATTCAAATATCCTGTATATAATATGCTAATTTAAAAACAAGAATAAACCAAAGAAAGAATTTTCATATTTCAAAAACCTTTATAAAAACAAAATACAAAAATATAAAATCTTTAAAACCAAATAAAAAATTAAAAAATAAGAAAAATATAAAAAGAGGTAATAATGGCATGTCTTCTGAAAATCGATAGCATTTACGGTCTTAGAAATGTCATTTAACAATGATACGAGACTGTAAATGAAGTTCGAGCAGAAGTTCAAAAGTTTTCAAAACATGCCAAAAATGGCTTGCTATTATTTCAGATATGCAACTCGGTCATCATACTTAAAGGCAAGTATTTCAAAAAAGAAAACAAGACCCATAAACGGAGAATTTATTCTCGGGCATGGTCTACTTTATGACCATGCAAAGGCTTGTGTTTACTTTGCAACACAACCCATGCTTCCTTTATTCTATAAGTGTCAGTGCGCTTATGTGTCAAAATAAGAGAAATCTCATTTTTATTGCTAAAAAGTTGTCTTCACAATGAATCAGTGTTTTCAGTAATCACAAAAAGATTTTCAAAGACAATGCGACCACTCAAACAATGACAACAACTCTTTAAATAGAAAATGGGTCATTATTTGAGGGGGATAATGTATCATTAAATAATCTTTTAAAACGGTCTTTCAAAAGAAGTCACGGAATAAACGGATAAATTTTTTGATAATGACATATCACAATTTCAAAAGGAGTTATTTATATTAACTATAAGAGCTTTAGATGTCATTTATTTCAAACTTTAGGGACTTATTTGAAATTTAAGACTCAGTTGATTCTCATGGGATAGATTTAAGCTTATTAATTTCTTCGAACACGATCTCTAGTATATTTACGTACTAGGTTTTGCTGATTTCGAGGTATCGAAATCAGCAAGGGGGAAGGAGTAAATACACTAGAACGTACAACAAGTACACGTGATAGAGTCTATAGCCTTCTTTGATTTTAGGCCATTCCGGGAAGACGAATGTCATAGCCGCAGAGAAAATAAGTGTTTTAACTTGTTACTTTCGGGTGCTCTATTTCAACTACGCAGGGAAGATATATCTTGTGATTTCAAGTATGCATCATTTAAGATACTAGGGGTAAGTGTTATGAGAATAATTATTTAAAATGTGAGAAGAGTTCTTTCTGATTTAATTAATGTTTTACCCGACCGGTTAATCTTTAAGCTTATTCTTAAAAGAAGTAGATATATTTGATAGAAGAGGTACACATAGGTATGATGATTCCTTTAGATTGTCAGTATCCTGTGGGAAGAAATGTCTACATCCGAGAGTTAGTTGACTTTAGAGTTATCATTTCGACTATTTAGAGGGAATAATTGTGACATCCGAGACTTAGTTGACTTTGGTGATTCAATTTATATCATCACTATCCTGAAGAGAGAAATGCACTCATCCGGGACTTAATTGAGTTTGGTGTTGCGGTATCAAATTCTTGAAAGGGTTAATTGTGTGCTTTGGATTGGGCTTTATACATTAAGACTGCGTGATGCGGCTTGCAAGAAAGTTTTGAATCTACTCAAGGAAGGATTGTTGATTTAGGGGGAAGCTAAGACAACTTCTTAAGAGAGACTACAGGGAAGACCTATGGCTGTTACAAAGAACCATATCATTCTATCATATGATGTTCTTATCGTTCAGGTCAAACCTCGTATATAATAATCTTGTGAATATATAAATGTGTAGTGTAGCACTTAAAAAATTAGGCAACCCTCTAGTGTTTGATATGAATTTTTCAAGAATTTCTAGTAACATTCATAAAATTTTTTTTTTTTTCAAATAAACATACTCCAAATAACCATAGAATTCCCTCATAATTTGAGGGGGTGCATTAAAAATGTTCCTAATGCGGCTTGTTAATAATTGGACATTCTTTCCTCGAAAGCAGTTATATTTGAATCAATTGATATCTAAAATGTCAAGAGATTTAATATTTTTGATAAGGGGAGAATATGTGATTAAAATATATGGCTAATAATGTGATTTTTAAGATCTCAAATGTACGCTTTCCCATATATGTGCTAAACTATTTCGATTAATCGATGCACATATGAAGGGGGAGCAAATGGTTACGTGATTGGCAGAAATGTGGAAGTACCAAAGACCGACCATTTATATTATTGTATTAGAGTTATAAGGTGGTTAAGTTTAGGTATTGATTCCCATGATCCAGCCAGAACCGGAGGGATCTACCTAGGGATATTCTACTAGATAGTGTAGTAGTCCTTAGGTATGAAGAAAAGAGAGTAAAAGTAAGAATAAAGGAAAAGTGCCAATTGAGATGGAGCTAGTACTGGAACAAACCAAACAAGGTACTAGTTATGAAGTCTCGGCAAGTGCTGAAGGGGTTGAATAATTAAAAATAAAAGTTAAGATAAAAGGTGAAAAGAAAGAAGCCCTCCTTACACTTAGGCAGAAACCGGGTCAATACATCTGCTGTCAAGAATCACAAAGATGATTGCTGACATTGAAGACTAACATCATAGACCCAGTGATGCAATGCATAACCCTCCCTAGCCACTCAGAATCTCTTAAAAGATTTCTGTTTCATTTCTCACGGAGATTACACGCATTTCTATCAACTTTCTGACTCTGAGTTAGTTGGTATTGAAAAGGTGGCAGTCTGCTCCAGCCTCCGATCACTAAAACCAAAGTGCACTATTGAGATATATATATAAATATTTTTTATAAAATCACACGCACGTTTAAAACATATCATTATTAGCTCGTTTTGTTCGCAATCTAAAGATATTTATGTCTCTAAAAACTTGTGGGGCTTTTTGTATTTTTTCTTTTTACTAAATTCTTTTGGGCTAAATGGGTTGTCACATACTCATGGTAGATGACTTGTGCGATTCTTATGAATTAAACTTGTGACAACTGGAAAGTAACAATGGTGCGATTCTTTATGAATCAAACTTGTTCCAGGTTATGGATCGACGATTAATGAATTTTGAATTGCTTAAAACTCTCGATGTGTCATAAAACCACTTTAGCAAGTGACACGTCGATTGATTTTCAAATCAATTTTTTATTTCAATCGGTGAGATAGTAACTCGATGGTTCACTCTTATCGTGCTATCTGCTTTGAGACGTTCTGATAATGAGAACATGCTGAGTACGATGAATCTAATACATATGTGTTTGAAAGATTCAATACTACAGCTGGAAATCCTGTCACGGAGATTCTTCTTAAATTGAATCTACCTGATCACAAGTCGATCCTCACGGATTCGAAGGTTACTCCAACCAAACACGGGCGAATGACAAAGCCATATTCGTCCCCCCGCTTTATTGCTAACTGTTTTAATACAAGATACTTAAAGATGGAGGTGAAGGTACCTGATTCCAGCTGACTCACAAGATTCATAGCCACATGCCCATACCCGATCGACAAACATAAAAACATCATGAAAGCTCAAGTACATGTTTCAAGACTTCCGCTACTCTGATATCGTACGTCTTTCTTGAAGTGACGAAGTATTAAAGTCAAAGAATTTCAAAGAAGTTTTTGTCACTCTGATACTGAACGTCTTTCTCGAAGTGACAAAGTGTTATAGTTAAAGAATTTCAAGAAAGATGCAATATCAAAGCTTTTCAAGTCAACAATCAAGAAAGGTATGAGCATGTCGATCCAGAAGTCACAAGTTCACAAGATGGCCAAGGTCACAAGATGGCGAAAAAGAGATTATCATGATTGGTTGATGATCTCAAGGTGTTCAAGATCACATTCAAGACAATCTGAGGAACAAGCTCAAACCTAAAGTCAATGATCACTACATCAAATCACAAGTTAATGATTGAAGTTAAACGAGCTCAAGACTAAAGATGATGTGACAAATGAGATTTTAGCGGGTTAGTTAAAGCATATATAATTCAGTTTATATGTGTGTCATTAAGTGTTTTATGAGTTTTATATGTGTATGAGATAGAAGTACATGAGT
>BQNB010012211.1:0-27460 GCA_026074375.1 Tanacetum coccineum | reverse complement strand
GAGCTTATTTAATTCAGAATTAATCATATCTAAACCTTTAATCATCTTAACATACACTTGTGGATTATTGAGCTTTTTGGAAGTTTGACCAATTATGGAAGGGTCAAAGAAGGACTTAACTCCTAGCTTAATTATAAGCTAGGAGAGCTTGTAGCAGCTTGATTGTGAGTAAGCTTCTGTTTAGCTGAAGCTAAGGGTTAGTTTTCAATACTTTTGTTCTTTAATTCATAGTTTAGATTTGTTTAATAGTTTATATGCTTCTATGCTTATTTTGATTATCTGCTTTTCTTAGTGCTTAATTCTTTGTTTGATTATGCTTATTAGTCTCATTAGTCATAAACTTGCACCTGTTTTCTTAGCTTTTTAGTTATAGTAATTAGTTTTCTTAAATTCAGTCATAAAAACATAAAAACACCAAAAATAGTAGTATAACTTGAGGATTTTAAGTTTAAGCTAGATTCAGTTATTAATTCATGTTAATTATGCTTATTGTTAACTATTAAATATCTGGTAGTGATAAATTGTCCAATAGATTTCATTTCCTAAGCTTTTTCAAAAACTGTCAATAGGTAAAGGAGTGTTTGGCATAACTCACTTTGACCTCAAAAAGTCAAAGTGAGTCTTGGTTTTGACTTAAGATGGTTGTTAGAGATTAGTTAAAAATGAGTTTTCAAAAGTTAGATGTGAGATTTGATCAAATTAGGAGTTAAAATTTGTGTTTTAGCACCAGGGTACTTAGTAGTTTGGATTTTATAGCTTAATATTGATCTTAGCTCTTTGAGCTTTTGTTGGTGTTTGCATTGTGTTTGTAAACACTCACTAAGAGTGTTTTAGTGCAGGCTTACCCCTTGGGTAACCTGCACTATAATTTTGCACTTGTGCAAAGTGCATCAGCAGGAACCAAGCTGTTCCTGCTGTCACTTTTAGCTTAATTTTTAGCTAGGTAATCATAGGTTTTAGTTTCTAAGGTTAGAGTAGGATTAAGATTAGGTATAGCTTAATTCATTTTAAGACTTATTTTTAGTTTCCAAGCTTTTTTACTGTAGAACATTTGCTTTTAAAAGTCACTAAAAAAACTAAAAAAACCAAAAACAGTAGGAATAAAGTTAGTTTTTGATCTTTAATTTTAATCATCATTAAGTGTTTTAAGTGCATTTAGCTTATCATTTCTAGATAATAGACATCTTAAGCCTTCTAGAACAGCTTTTGCTTTCAAAATTAAGCTTAATTTGTGCTTTGTGCAAGTGAGTTAGCAAAAATTAGCTCAAAAGTCCACTTTCTGTGACAGCTTTTCGATAAGCTGTTTTTGAGCTTATTAGTTAGTTTCAGCTTATGTCCCTTTTATTAAAATTGCTTAATTTTGTGTCCTTTTTAAGTCCTAGTATTTAGTTTTTCATAAAAAGCAAAAAATAAAAAAATTGCAAAAAGTTGGGGTTTGCCCACCCTCGAACCCGAGACCTCACACTTATAAGCCATACATGTTAACCAGTTTGCTACAATAGCTCATCCATCATAGTTTCTTTCCATCAAATACTAGTACACGTTTTACTTTCCCTTTTCATTTATAAGCCGTAGCATAGTAGGGCTTATTTCGAGCTTATTGATTAAGCTGAGTCCTAGGTTTTAATTTTCCTAGCTTCTTTGTAACCTTCTTGATTTTCCCTGAATTTTTGGTAATTTTCCATTAAGCAGTTTAATTATTATAATTTTTCGAAAGTTAAAATCTTAAAAATTAATAAAATTTTGAGTTTTTTACAGCTTATTTCAGAAATCAAGGAAACCCTTAGTTTCTGTAAACAGCTTAGTAATAAGCCTTTAAAAGAAGCTTATTAGTGGAGTTTAGACCATAGTGCTTTTGTTAAAGTTGTATCTCCCTCCAGCTCTTCACAAACGGACTTAATTTGAAATCAGGTTAGACTTTCAGGGTAGGTTTTGTAACCTTTCAATTTCAATTGTTTTTCTGTTAGTCCTTACGTTAGTCAGTTAGTTTCCCCGTTAGTCCTTTAGGTCTTTGCAACATTAGTCCCTAGTTAATTAATTAATTAGTTTTAATTAGTTTTATTTAATAATTAGGGTTTAGTTTTAATTAGTTTAATTAAGGTTTAAATAAAAAGTAAAAATTAGGGCTTTTATTTTTATTAAATTTCTGCACATTTTCTTTATTTAGTGTAATTTTTATAAAATTTTTAGGATTTTATTTTTAATAGTTTTATTATTTTTATAGTTTTTAATTAGTTTAAATTTTAGAAAAATCATATCTTTTAATCTAAAAAGCCAAAAATAGTAATTTCTATTTCTAAAATTTTCTTTTTACTTATTTTACTTAGGAAAAATATAATTTCAATTATTTTCTATTTTTTTATTTTAGGATTTAATTAGAATTAAATAGTTTTTAATTGATAAAAAAATTCAAAAATAAAATAAAAAAAATATTTTTATTTTTCTTAAAATTTTCTTTTATCCTAATTTAGGTGTAGAAAATTAGTTTGCAATCTTAGGGTTTAATTCTAGTCTATTTGCTTAATCGTCGTGTTTTATTCGTTTCCCGTAATTTGTTAAGTGTTTTAATTGTTTTTAATTGCTTGTTTTTAATTAGTAGTTATAGAAAACCCAATCAATCTTTGAACCCATTCAAATCAGTATCCAATATCAAGGCGAAGGTTTCAAATTTTCTCAATCGTTGGGAAAACGACCCTGGGATATCATACTTTCGGTTAACATACGTATATTTTTTTTTATATATATATATTAAGAGTGAATTTTTCCTAGGAATTTCTGTAACTGCTTTTGTTGAATATTTTATTATTTAGTATATTTTATATGCTTATCAGCTAGCAATACTAAAAATGTTAGTACTGCTAGGCAAGTTTTTAAAGACAGAAAGTACTTAACTAGTACTGCATGAAAAGTTATAATATTAAGCCCATTGTGAATAGAGTTAGACCAGCAAATGTTTTCACAACACTCCTTCACATATTCAAGGCCTTTCAATAGGAATCAGTTTAGCATAAAGTTTTTCAAAACAAAAGGTTTATACTGATAAGGGAAAAATGCAGTTAGTACTGTTGGGGGAAAAAGGGAAACTGCTGTTAAGCCCTCAGCAGGTTGTAATTGGAGACCACAAAGATACAACTGGCATAATGTCTCCAAATACAATGGTGGATCCAGTCTTAGAAACTGTTACACTTTCAAAGATCCACTAGGCAGACTCAAGCCCAAACAGGCTTGGGTCCCTAAGAGAATCTAATCTCTTTCATTTAATGTGCAGGATTATCCACATAGAGCTTTAAAGAATAAAGGAATTGTTTGATTAGTAGATTGTTCGAGGGCCACTGACTAGAAAACAAGACCATTGCTGAATTTCAAGACTTTAATGGATGCCCTGTTTGCTTTTGGAGGTAGTAAAGGTTATATCACTGGTAAAGGTAAAATAAAAACTGGTAAGTTAGATTTTGAGGATGTGTGCTTTGTGAAAGAACTTCAGTATTTCAATCTCTTTTCTGTGTCACAAATGTGTGCCAAAAAAGAACAAGGTTCTGTTTACTGACTCTGAATGTCTTGTTTTGTCTCCTGAATTTAAGTTACCTGATGAAAATCAAGTATTACTTAAAATCCCCAGACAAAATAATATGTACAGTTTCAATTTAGAGAACATTGTTCCTTCAGGAGGATTGGCTTGTTTAATTGCAAAGGCCACAACTGATGAATCTAACAAATGGCATAGGAGGTTGGGTCATGTTAATTTCAAAAACTTAAACAAACTTGTAAAGGGAAACCTTGTAAGAGGTTTACCTTCAAAGATTTTTCAAAATGACCACACTTGTGTTGCTTGTCAGAAAGGAAAGCAACACAAAGCCTCCTGTAAGGCCAAATCAGTAAGTTCTATTAGCCACTCTTTACAACTTCTTCATATGGATTTGTTTGGACCTACATCTGTAAGGAGCTTAAACCATAAGACCTATTGCCTAGTTATCACTGATGATTTTAGCAGGTTTAGTTGGGTGTTTTTCTTAAGAACTAAGGATGAAACTAGTGGAATCCTTAAGGACTTTGTAAGACAAATTGAGAACCAATTGAATCAAAAAGTTAAAACTATTAGATGTGATTATGGTCAGAAATTAAGAAAAGGATGTTATGAATTCTGTGGTCAAAAGGATTAAGAGGGTACTACAGTAATTGCCTGAAACCTCCACAACAAAATGGAGTAGCTGAAAGAAAGAACAGGGACCCTTATTTGAGGCTGCTTAGACCATGCTTTCAGATTTCATTTTTACCTAAAACTTTTTGGGCTGGAAGCAGAATAGTACTGCTGGTTATGTTTAAATAGGGTATTAGAAACAAGCCTATAATAAGGACACTTATGAAACTTTTAACTGGATAAGATACCAATTATAAGTTATATTAAGACTTTTGGCGTGCCATGTAACCATCTCGAATCATTGACACCTGGGGAAGTTTTCTATGTTTGCTGGAAAAATCAATGTAAGGGGTTTTAGTTGGGTATTCTCTACAAAGCAAAGGACCACTTCACACATACAATACATACCCCCCCCTTTTTTAGTGTATACAATTTTAGAAACCAAAGAGTTGAAGAAAACCTGCATCACCTTCTTAGAGAAACAAACCAAATGTTGAGTTGGTGGGGGGGGAAGGGGAAGGGGGAAAAGAAGATACCGGGATCGAGGGGGTGGAGAGGAAAGAGGCGTATCATCCGAAGTAATTATCTTCATTCTATGGGTTGGGTCGGGGGATTTTGATTGGGGGGGGGAAGGATAGGACAACTTGGCTTTGTGGATCTTGTTATTTACTGGATTCTAGAATTTATCATCCTGTTTAGATCAGAGAATCAGCTAACTTCATGCAGGTCAACAAGAAGCTAACCAAAATGCAGGTACAAAAGACATTATTGATGCAGGGGATTCTGAAAAAGAGGATGAATCTGCTCAAGACTGCTTTGTACTGCCAATATGGCCTTCTTATTCTTCAACAATCCCTCCTGATTTAAAGACAGATGGAAAAATGAGAGAAGGTCAAGGAGGAAGAACAAGTCTTTTTAGATGAACTTGAAAGACTTAAGAGGCAAGAAAAGGAGGCTAATGAGGAAGCTGAAGCTCTCAGGAAGGAGTTTGCACAAGAAACTAAGAACTTGGTTATACAAGAAGGAGCTGCTAAGACTAGCAGTACTAACATTTTAGTACTTTCAGACACACAACTCTAAGATATGCAAGTACTAAACTTGTTATTACTGTTAGCATACCAGTTAGTACTGCCAGTCCTCCATATGGGACTATCCTTTTTGATCCACCAAATTGAACCAAGATGATTCAGAAATACCTCAATTGAGATTATTTATCATATTTCTATGGATGGTATCCATTACTAATTCATTTTATGATGATGAGGGTGTGTGGTGACTTTATCAAACTTGGATAATGTTGTGACAAGTTAGTCTATTCCCACATTAAGGATTATCTCTTCTCATTCCTTCAGCTCTTATTCAAGGAGATCCACTCATGCAGTTCAAACAAGAAGCAAAGTGAATAAGGTTATGGAGCCCTTTCTTTTGTTAGCTATGTTCAAATGCAAAGAGAAATAACCATAAGGACTTCCAGCATTGTTTATTAGCTTGTTTCCTATCTCCAAAATGAATCCAATAGATGTTTCAGAAGCACTTGAAGGATGAAGTTGGGTGATGTTATGCAAGATGGAATTGTTTCCAGTGCGAGTTACAGAAAGTTCTGGATATTGTTGATCTGCCTTTTGGGAAGAAGGCTATTGGCACAAAGTGGGTTTAATCGAAATAAAAAGGATGAGAGAGGCATTGTTGTCAGAAACAAAGCAATGTTAGTTGCTCAGGGACATAGGCAAGAGGAAGGTATAGACTATGATGAGGTTTTTGCTCCTGTGGCCAGGATTGAAGCCATAAGGATCTTTTTAGACTTTGCCTCATACATGGGCTTTATAGTCTATCAAATGGATTTTGAGAAGTGCCTTCTTTATAGGAAAATTTGCTTGGTGGAGGTATATGTGTATCAACCACCAGGTTTTCTAAGATCCTAAATATCTCAGAAGGTCTACAAATTTGGTAAATGCTCTCTATAGGCTACATCTAGCTCCCTAGAGCCTGGTATGCCTACTTTATCTACTTTCTTGGTGAAGAATGGATACAGAAGACGGAAACCATTGACAAATCTCTCTCTCATAAAAGAAGGACCAAATTTGATATATACTAGTTCAAGTCTATGTGGATGCTATCATCTTGTTGTCTACAAATGAAATCTTGTGTGTATGAATTTGAGTCATTAATGAGAGTTGTTTTAGATGAGGTCAATAGGAGAGCTCATTTTCTTTTCTTAGATAAATGTCTAACAGACCAGATGTATCTATATTAGTCAGGATAAGTAAGTTGCAGTAATCCTGGAAAAGTTTGACTTTGCACATGTTAGACTGCTTGTACAACTATTGAGATCAAGAAGCCGTTTGTCAAGGATGAGGAAGCCTAGTGATGTGGATGTCATCTCTACTAGGTCCATGGTTGGCTCTTTAATGTACTTGACTGCTTCTAGGCCTAGAATATTTTGTTTGCTTGTCTGTGCTTGTTCTAGGTTTCAGGTCACTCAAAAAAAAGGGGGGTTCCCTTCATTTAAGTGCTGCAAGAGAATTTTTAGGTATCCTTAAGGGCAAACCACATACTTGGTCTTTGGTATCCTTGAGGTGTCCTCATTTGACCTGGGAATCCTACTCAGATAGTGACCATGCTGGAGCAATCTGACAGGAATATTCAACAAATCAAGTGGTTGTCAATTTACTTGCAGGAGACTCATTTCTTGGCAATGCAAAAAGCAGACCATTGTGGCTCACTTCTTACTAAGAGGCAGATTATGTTGATGTTATGGGCTTGTTTTTTTGGACTCAAAAATCAAATGTTAGACTATGGGTTCAACTTCATGAACACAAAGATCTACATTGATAATGAAAGCACTATTTGCATTGTAAAGAATCCAGTTTATCATTCAAAAACAATGCATATTTGCCTATTAGGCACCACTTATAAGAGATTCTTTGAGCAAGAAATTATCCTTGTGCTTAAAATCCACAGATGACATTGTAGCTGATCTACTAACCAAGGCATTTATTTTAGCAGGTTCTAGGTTCTGATTGTTTCTATTGGGGATGATAAATCCATTAAGCTGCATTGGTAAAGGGAGGATAATTATGGGATGTGTTGTATAGTTGGTATGCAGTGTTAGGTTGCTGAAGAAATTGTTAACATAGGTGATGCATTTCCAGAGGTTTGATAGAGTTTAGAGAGTCATTGAGAAGAGTAATTGATATGTTTCTGGAAGTCACTCCTGATACCTACATTGTTCATTCTTTGTTGGGACGAAGATCAATATGACAGCTGCAAAGTTAGTACCGCTGGGAAAGTTTTGTACCGCTATAGAGGCGTTGAGAAAAATACCGTAAGGGTACAAAGTGTAATTGAAAGGTTTCCTGAAATTAGGTCTGACCACCTTAAACCTTATATAAACCCATCTCAATTTCAAAGTTCCTTACGAATGTTCATCTCCAATACTCTTCATATTATACAAGCCCTAATATCTCTCTTAACGACGATGCACACTTTCGACTACTAGTGATGTTCTTGATTCATGTCTCCTAAGCACAACTGGTCGGGTATTGGGAAGTCTGAAGGGAAATGCAGAGTTTCACGAGATCATTGATTTTCTTACGCGTAGTTCCATTTTTCAGGCTTCACTGGAAGTCTAGTATTTTTCAACTACATTTGTTTGAACAGTTTTGGACGTCTGCTAAATTCCAAAATTTTCAAACAATAGTTAGACTATTACTGCCAATGTAGCTGGCAAGCCTGTGTCTATCTATGAGGCATCTATAAGATGAAATTGTGATCTTCTCTTTGATGATGCCAATGGGATAGTCTCCTTACCCCAATCTGGTATATTTGATGCTATACAACTTTGGGGTATGAGGAGGATTGAACATGTGGTTTACATTTAATAAAGCTTTGTTTTACCCAACGGGGCTTTTTATTTCATTACAACGATTCATTGTGTCGTTCAAAAAAGTACCTCTTGGGGATCAAATTCCTACTAATATTGCCACTGCTGTCATTTGCTTAACATCTAATCAGAAGTATAATTTTTCTAAATTAATTTTTGATGGTATGCTTTAGATGCTAAAAGAAGTTTTGTCAGTCCCCACATTTTATTCCATTTTTTTTAGATAAACAATTAGCTAATGTACCTGTACCTTTAGATAATTTTCCTGATAAAATGCTTTATCAAGTAAGGTCTTTCCTTCATGGTTACAAAGGGTAAAACATTTCTCAGGGAAAGTCATCCTTTATTTGCGTCTATGTTGGTAAACCCAACCTGAGGATGAGGGTACTCCATCAAGAAAGACCATCTGAAGCACATACCTACACACTCTCCTGCTCAACCTAGTGAAGTACTTTTGAGCACAAACCTGGACTTATCTCCTGCTCACACTAGTGAAGTACCTATTGAGCAACAGACTGACCCATCCCCTAGACCTTCACCTTCTACTTTCATTCCTGATTCTATTCTAGAGAGTTCTGGGTGGGATCTTGGAGGTCATTCATTAGTGATAAATCCTTTTAGGGTTGAGGGGAAATGACAACTCCAAAGTGTCTATGGGGATATTTTTTTCTTTGTCTTCTTTATCGTGCTTTTCAAGTTTTAGATCAAGCCAAAGAAAATACAACACTTGAAGACTCGATCAAAAAGCTCAAGAAGCAAGCTAACCTGTAATAAAACACCACAAGTATGGATGCAAAGTGTCCTTAATGAAAAGATTGGAAGAAAGAGAATCTCAAAGAAACAATAGGTGCACAAAGTGTCTGTATCTTAAACAGGGGAGGAAGTTGCTAAGGGTGGAACTGTGTGAGTCCAAGTGATCCTCTATTTGATGAGATTCCTGATGGACGACACTTGATCATATGAAACAAGAGAATGCTCAAGATATGGGAGGTCAAGAGGATATAGTAGGTGGAGGAAAAGGAGACTGATCTGAAATTATACTTAGTACTGAAGATGTACTTAGTACTGACAAGGTGAAAGTTAGTACGGACAAGGAGAAAGTTAGTACTGACAAGGAGAAAGTTAGTATTGACAGACCAATAGTTAGTACTGACGGATCTAAAGTTAGTACTGACAGGCAAATTGAAGGTATTAATGAGCAAATTGTAATAGTACTGATGAGCAAAGAAAGGTAATGAATCATACTCGAAGAAGGAACGTTGCTACTCAGGCCAATCAAACACCTACTTTTCAATATTTGAGTTGATGAAAACGATAGCTAGGTTCTTCCTCAACATGAGTCAAGCAATAAGCAGTTTCTGTGAGATTGAGAAATGTGTAGAGTTGAAGGATATGAAGAAACTGATAGAATAGGCCTACTTCTACAAGATCACTTGACATTAAAGCCTCTTCAAAACTGATCCAAAAAGACAAAGTTAAAGAAGTAAATAGCAGAGGAGGATGAATCTGAAGTGAAATCTGATGGTATTCCTAAAGACTGAAGAAAGAAGTTTATTAAACAAGCTTGAAAGTGATGAAGAGATGGCTAGGAAATACAGAAGAGTGGGATAGGTTTGTAAGAAGAAAGAAACAAAAATAGCTGAAGAAAAAAGTCTACCAATGAAGCTCTCATAAGAAATATGATGATATAAAGGCAGAATGAGGCAGATAGGACTTCTTGATGAGAAGCTTCAAGAAGAAGAATGAGAAGCAATTATAAATAGAAGAAAGGCAGTTCCTGCATGTACACAATCTGCTTCTCAAAGAAAATTCTTGATCAACAAAGATAGAAGCTATCAGAAGTAGGTACCAAACATACCAAGATATCAACTAAGAAATCAAATGGGGAATGGGGGGGTGGGGGGAAAATACCTACTTCGAATGATGTAGGAAACTTCAAGCATTCTGTTTGAAAACCAAGAAGTTGAGGAAAATACAAGCTTTCTGTATGAAAGATAAAGAGGTCAGATGAAGATTTCATTTCTATTGGGTCTACTGAAGATGAAAGATTGATCAAAAGGATAAATGAAAAAGGAATTGATTCCTCTATGGATCAAATGGTCAAGGAGGAGAGTAAAGAAGTGATCAAGGAGGAAAGTAAAGAAGAAGAAAAGATATACAGAAAGAGAAAAAACTTGGTACTAGAAAGATGTAGTCAAGAAAAATAAGATTCATACATAAACACTTTTGAAGATGATTAGTCTGAAAGAGGAATGCGAGCTGAGATTACATTTACAATAGCTCCAGATGATGGAAAAAGAAAGTGGATTATGAAATATTGACAGGAGTTATCCTATCAAAGAAAGAAAAAACAGGAGTGTTTGGAACTTAACACAGGATGATAAAGCTGAACACTTAGAGGAAATAAATCAAAATGTGGTAATTAGAAGTAATGGGCAAAAGAGATACTTTTATGTTACTTTGATGAGGGTGTTGTCCATATTGATAGAGAAGATTTGAATGCTGTGTTAGCTGGTAATGGACAGATATCAAGATGAGATACCTGAAGGTTTTGATAGAGTACTTTGGGGAGATTTGATGGTTATGTTCAATCCAGATGATGAAGATAAGTTTTGGAACTCATAGCAGGATTGGAATATAGTAAGTTGGAAGCTACATGGTTCTTTAGGGGTACATACTTTAGTGATTGAGGCAGGATTAGTCATTCATATGCTTGTAGAGAAGAAGTATCCTTTGAGAAAGAAAGTACTGTTGAAAATGCTAGAATTAAAGTTAGAATATGAAGAAGACAGTACTATGGCATTAGAGTTGATTAGATTTATCACAGAACAGATACTTGGGAGTAGAACCTGAAATAAGGGGGGGGACTCTGTTGGAGATGAGGAGGATCTATTGAGTGTTGGTATCAAAACCACACAAAAATGGTCATCAGTTCACATGACTTATAAGGCTTATAACTGGCTAGCCATAAGCAAACGGCTTGTGGTAAAGACTTCTCAAATCCCATTTTATGGTTGACAATTTACCAAAAATTGTAGGGTTCTCAACTCACCTTGCTTCATTGGTGAAGAGTTGGCTAGTCCAAGATCAAAACGAGGGTTCTTGGTAAAGAAAAAAAAAAAGAAATATAATCAAATCTGTTAATAGCTGATAGTTTGCTAAAAACTATATGGTTTATCAATGCACCATGTTATGGCAATGAAGCATTGGCTAGTCCAAAAGCAAACGGTATTTGGTAAAGACAAATCAATTCCGTTGATGGGTTGAGAGTATTACCAAAAAACTGATTATGGTAATTAACTCACCATGTTTTAAGAAATGAAGAGTTAACTATCCCAGAGCAAACGGCTACTGGTAAAGGAACATCAAATCCGTTTATGGCTGGTAGTTTGCCAAAAACTACAAAGCCAACTTAGTTGGATTGTTGCTGAAAAGATGTTGCTGTGTTGCTGAGAAGACAAAGTTGCTGCTGAAGAAGGATAGAGTTTAAAAGATCAAGAAATGATAAGAGTGTTTGGATACATCCTCTAAGAGCTTAAAGAAGATAAATTTGAAGAAACATGAAGTTAAAAGAGTTCAACATTCATGTTTAAGGGAGGATTGTTAGGATTTATGTTTTCCTAACTTAGTACCGACAGTACAAATAGTTAGTACTGATAGTTATAGTTAGTACTGACAGTACAAAGTGTTAAGTACTGATCAGTTAGTTAGTACCGATAGTAGAAAATAGTTAGTACCGTTTAAGAGATATGTATGAGATATTTTAGGAAAAGATATGTACGCGTTTTGTAAGCCTGTTAGGGTTTATCCTTAGTCTATAAAAGGATCCCTCTTGGCATAGTTAGAAATACGACCTCAAGATATCTCATAGAAAAATCATATCTCAATAGTTAGTAATCTATAATATTTCAAAGCAGATTAATAGAAGTTATTACTTAGTTCTTCATTGTTTTTCTTAGTACTTGTGTTAAGATTCCGCATTAACACATAGTATTCATAATCAGTGTTTCTACATAGTCAATTGTATTTATACATCTTGGCTATCATCCTTAATAGGCTGCAGAAGATCTATTCCTAAGGGACTCACAGTTCAACAACATAACAAAACACAACCAAACCAAAAAACACCACACACCACAATACACATACCCCAAACTAAAATAAAAAAAAAAAAAAAAAAAAACCAGACAAAAACCAACAACACCACAAACCACAAACCCTACCAACACACCCCAAAACACTTACATAAACAAACCTGACCCCCAATCCCACCCCTAACACACAAACATACCAAAAAACCCACCAACCATAACCACCACAACACCACCACAAAACCAAACAACCCCAAACAAAAACCAACACCCACAACACCATCAACACAACAACAAACCCCAAAATACAACACAAAACACCACCAACCAAACAAAAAACACCAAACACAAAAACCAAAACCACCAACCAACCCACAAAAACAACCCATCACCACATAACACAACACAACAACACCAACACAAACAAAACCACAAACTACACATACACAATAACAACACAAAACACACACACAAACAACAAAAACCAAACACAACAAACACCCCCTTATCACCCCCAAACAAAAAAACCCCTCAAACCACAACAACCCACGACACAACAAACCCAACCACCAACCACCCCCAAGCACCACCACACACACTACCAACAACAACCAAACAACTCACACCAACCAACAAAATCACAAACACACAACAACACACCTACCCAAAACAAAAACACTCCACCAAACATACAACAAACAACTCACAAACACCTAACACCCACCAACCCCCCCACACCAAACCCAACAACCACCCACCACCAACCAACTACACCTATCAATAAAAACTACATACAACACATACAAAACCTTACAAAACAACACAACCCCACCACCAAACAAAAACATCCACACCCACAAAACCCACCCCCCCAATCACCACCAACAAACCCAACCAAACACCCAACCCAAAACAACCAAAACCCCCAAAAGCAACCAACCACCCCCCAATACACCCAACCCAAATCAAAACCCCCCAACAACCACCACAACACAACTACCCCACAAACCCCAACAACAGCAAAACAACATTACAACCCAAAACCCAACCCAACAACCCTCAACCCTACCAACCACAAACCAACAACCACACAAACCCAACACACAAACACCACAAATACCCCACCACAAACTCACACACAACAACCCACAACAACACAAAAACTACCAACAACACCCCCCCAAAACCCCAACCCACAACCCAACAAACATAACGAAACACCATACCCTTGTACTACACACCATACACCACACCAATCCAAACACACCAACCACCACACCCACCAAACACAACCAACATCCAACGACAACAACCCAATACACACAAAAACAAAAACACACACAAGAACCTACAACCACCCCCAACAAACACCCCACAACCCAACAACAACAAAAACACACCCACACACTACACACCCATAACACAAACATACCACAACCCACACACAAAATCCCACCACAACACAAACCATTAAAAAAAAATACATAAACCCAACCACAACCAAACCACCCCACAACCAAACACCACCTAACGCAAACACCACCCACCAAAACCCCACACGCCAAAACCATACATAAAGCAAAGCACACACCACATAACACCAACCCCACCACCAACCCACACCACCCCTCAACATACACACACCCATACACCACAAACAAACAATCACCCCCCAAACCCACCCCAAACACCAACCCAAACCAACCAAAACCTACCCCTACAAAACACCACAGAACATCACACATAACCACCTCACAAAACCAACAAAACAAACAAAACAACCTACAGATACCAAAAAACCCCCAACAACAAAAGCACCTACACCAACACAACCCCAAAAAACCAACCCCCCCCCCAACCACCCAAACCCCAACAAACATCAACACACCAAAACACAAACGCCCCCCAACAACAAAATAACAACACCATACCCAACCCCCTAAAATTAAACCCCAACAACAACAAAAAAACAACAATAAAACACAACAACCAACCACTAACCCAAACCCCACCACCCCCCCAACACAAACCTACCAAACCCAACACAACCCACCACAACACATAACCCACACAACCACCCACCATACAACAAACAAAAACCAAAACAACACAACCACCCCAAACAACCCACCAACAAACAAACCCACAAACACCCATAAATAACACACCACACTACCCACATACACTAAACACACACCAACACACAAACCAAAACACACATTAACGCGCATACCAAAACAACAAACCCCCAACACCACCCATCCCACACCACAAGACATACACCAACAAAACTACCAACAAACACACAACATTTCCGACAAAACAACGACAGTACCCCAAACAAACTACAACAACCCCTAAAGCACAACAAACCCCCCCATAACCAACACGTACAAAACCCAACCACACCAAACCCATACCTACCTACACCACACATGCCAACAAAAACCCCAACTACAAAAACACTACCACAAACATCAACCCAACTATGCCACCACCACACACCACCACCAACAACACAGACCAACAACAAAACTCAAACACCCAGCCCCCACGCTACCAACACCATAACAATAACACAAAGCACCCACACCCCACCAAACTACCAACCAACAACAAACCCCAAAACAACCCCCAGACCACAAAACCACCAAAAATCCGCACACAACACCCAAAACCACCCCCCACAACCAAACCAAACTTGCCTACAACAAAACAACCACACAAACCACCACCCCAAACCAACACAAAGTCCACCAAAACACCCAAAACACACACCACAATAACAACCAAACTACTAACAACTCAACAAACATACCCCCACCACCCCCCCAACCACCCCCAAACACCCAACCCACCATAAACAAAAACCCAAACCAAAAACCACAACCCACTACGCACCACCACCAACTACACAAACAACGAACAACCCAACACCCAAACAAACACAACCACCCCCAAACAACAAAACACAATTACCACCCCAACAACATAAACAAACCCAACCATCCACCCACCAAAACCACAACACAACAACACCCCAACCCCCCAAAACACAACCAAAAAAAACCCACAATAATCAACACACACATACAACACCCCCCAACACCAAAACACAATATCACCCCAACACCCACAGCAAAAAAACACCCATAAAACAACAAACAACACCAAACTCAGACACAACCCAAACCAACAAAAACCTACTACGATCCATACCCACCGAACCCACAACCAAACCCACACAAACGTCACTACACCCCCACAACACAACACACCCAAACAAACCATAAAAACCAACCACCCCCACTACACACCCATACACCAAACCTAAAACACTACAATCCACCCACAAACAAACCCCAACAACACAAAAAAACCCGCCAACCACAAACAACAAAAACAAAACCCATAACAACCCTCCAAACATACATACTACAATACCCAAACCCCCCAACCATACACACAAAAAACAAACACAACCCAATAACAACCACACCCACAAACACAAAACCCCCCAAACAAAAACCCCCAACAACCATTACACAACCACAATCAAAACCAACCACATAACCACCAAACAACAAAAAACCAACACCACACACACAAATCAAGAACAACACCAAACCATACCACCACACACCAACACCCCAAAAACCACTGCCAAACCACTAACCCCACCCACCCCATAACACCCATCACCAACACAACCCCCACACACATCCTACCACCCACACCCATACTAACCCCCCACCAAGACCACGACCCCAAACATACTACAACAACCCACAACACAACCACCATACCCTAACTATCAAACCCATACCACACACTAACACCAGAGTAACATAAACAAAACAAGCCCCCAACAAAACCAGCACACCAAACAAACAACCCCAACCCAACCAACTACCCACCAAAAAATAATACACCCACCTACATACAAACACAAAAAACCACAACCGACCCAAACTACAAACACAAACAACACCAACCATCAACCAACTAAAAAACACTACAACCAAACAAACAACAACACACAACCCCCCAAACAAACCCACACTTAAACCCACAACAATACCTACACAAACCCAAACAACAATACCTACTTACACAGAACCCAACAACACTAAACCCAACAACAAAACCACCCAAAACCCAAACAAACCCACAACACAACATAAACAATCCCACACCATCCAACCAACACCGCACTACCCGCAACACCTAAAGCAACAACAAACCCCAACACAACACAACCCAAAACCACCCCCCTACCCCCAAACCATACCCTACAAACACCAAATCAAAACCCACCCCATTAACAAACAAACTTAAACAACAACACACAATTCACAAAACCCCCAAACAACCACCACTCAACCACCAACACCCATACCCCAACACACACAACAAACAACACCCAACCCCAAGCACACCAAACAAACCACAAAACATTACCACCAACCAAATACCCCAACAAAACAACCACAACACCCACACAAAACACCTAAAACACCTAAATCCACCAAAAAAAAAACAACCAAATAAAACAACACAAAAACAAACCCTACACAACAACCATAACAACAAACAAAGCACCCCCCACAAACACAAACCAGTAAACCAAAAAACGCCCAAACAACCACACACTAACTAAACAACCCACCAATAAACCCAACTACCAACAAACCACCAACACACAACACCCAAAACAACAAAAAAATAAACAACCCAAACAAACCAACACCCAATCACCACACCCAACAACCCCCACACCAACCACAAAAACACCATCAAAACAAACACACCAATTACCACCAACCAAAAAAACACCCCAAACCATACACACACACAAAACCAAAACAAAAAACCAACAAACACACACTATACAACTACAACAATACCAAACCCACCCAAAAAACACTACACACACCAAACACCACAACACACCAACCAACCCACACCACAACAAAAACCCAAACCAACACAAAAGCCCATAACAAAACACCAAACCACCAACCAACAATCAAACACCCACCCCAAAGACAAACCAACCCACCAAACCACCAAAAACAAACCCTAAACACAACACCAACTACAAAACACCACCACCAACAAACCCCTAATAAAATCCCAAACCCCACCCACCGAAAACCAACTAACGCCACCACTACCAAACACACAACCAAAAGCCCACACACCACACAAACTAACAACACCACAACCCCAACCACAAAAACAACCCCACATACACACAAACCAACAACCAAAAACAACCACCCAAATCGTACCACACATACAACAACCATCACCGAACCAACCAACACACAACCAAAACACTACACAACCCACAAACCCCCAACAACTCCATACAAACCACAAACAGACAACAAAACCAAAACAATTACCAACAAAACACAACACAAACGCAACCACACCACAACCCACCCCCACCAACCAAAAACAACCAAAAAACCCCATACCACACAACAACAACAACACACCTACACAACAACACTACCACACAACCACCCAACTACACAAACAACACACAACACAAACAAAACAACGTCAAACCCAACAAACCCTAAAAAGCATCAACCAACGCCACCCTACCACCAACCAACCTAACACAACACCACAACCCTAAACCCACAACCAAACCACACCCCCAACAAAATCCCTACAACCACCAAAAACACCCCATACCACACCCAAAAACCACCACCCCCAACAAACCAAAACACACAAAACAACTTACCACCAACCACAATCACCACGATACGCTAAGCTTAACCACACAACCAACCACACACACCAACTAACCCCAAACAACAAACTACCAAAAAATTTAATACCCCCAAACAAACAACACATACTCTACCAAAACGAAAACAAAAACAACAACCCACAACATTACAACCCAACCAACCAAAAAACATAAACCAAAAACAAAACCCAAATCCCCTACACAAAACAACTCACATACAAAACAACACAACAGCCCCCACACCAACACATAACAAACCACAAAAACACACACACCCACAACAAAACACAAACCCAAACAAACCCAACAACACACCCCCACCAAAAACCCAAACACCCACACAAAAACACCACCCACCCAATACACACAACCACAACAACACAACCCCAACAAACAACCCCAAACAAACAACAAAACAACACAAACAATTAATACCATACAATGCAGGTACAGAAGACATTATTGATGCAACAAGTAGGATGAATCTGCCTCAAGACTTCCGCTTTGTATTGCCAATAAGGTCTTCTATTCTCAACAATCTCTCCTTATTTAAAGCGATGAAAAGAGATAAGGTCCAAAAGAAAGGAAGAACAAAGCCATTTTTGGATAAAACTTGAAAGACTTAAGAGGCAAGAAAAGGAGCTAATGAGGAAGCTGAAGCTCTAAGGAAGAAGTTTGCACAAGAAACTGAGAACTTAGTTATACAAGCAGGAGCTGCTAAGGCTAGCAGTATAACCATTTTTAGTATTTGTTTAGCACACTCAGCTAAAGCTAAGCAGTACTAACCAAGTTTAATACATTAGCATACTATTAGTAAACTAGCCAGACCTCATGAGGGACTATCTCTTTCTGATCCACAAATCCTAACAAGAATGATTCAAAAATACACAACATAAGGAAATTATCAAAATACTACTAAATTGTATTTTTACTAATTCATCTTATGATGATGAGGGTGTAGTGGCTAACTTCCACAAACATGGAAATTGTTGTGAATGTTAGTCCTATTCCCCACATCAGGTTATATTCTCTCTCATCCTTCAGCTCTTAAACTAGGATATCCAACCTCATTCGTTCAAACAAGAAGCTAAGTAAATAAAATTTCTGGAGCCCATCATTTTGAAAGCATGATCATAACAAAGGAGAAATAATCATAAGGACTTTCCAGCATTGTTTAATTCTTGTTTCCTATCTCAAAATGAACCCAGAAGATTTCATAAGCACTTGAAGATGAAGTTGGGTTTGATCTATCAAGAAGAATTGCTAGAGTTCCAAGATACAGAAAGTTTGGATACTTGTAGAATCTGCCTTTTTGGAAGAAGGGCTATTCGGCACAAAGTGGGTTTATTCGAAATAAAAGGATAGGAGAGGAGGAGTTGTTGTCATAAATACAAGCCAAGGTAGTTGCTCAGGGACATAGGGCAAGAAGGAAGGTAGAAGACTATTATGAGGATTTTTGCTCATTGTGGCCAGGAATTAAAGCCATTAGGTCTTTTTTAAGCCATTGCCTCTTATCATGGGCTTTATAGTTTTATCAAATGGATGTGACAAGTTCCTTCCTTTATGGCAATAATAATAGATGAGAGAGGTATATGTGTCCTCAACACCAGGTTTTTCTAGATCCTAAATATCCTCAAGAAGGTCTACAAAGTGGTAAAGCTCTCAAAGGGTTACATCAAGCATCCAGAGCTGGTATGCTACTAATTATCTACTTCCTGTTGAAAAATAGATACAGAAGAGAACCATTGACAAAACTCTCTTCATAAAAAGGACAACATGATATCATACTAGTTCAATCTATGTAGATATATCATCTTTGGGGTCTACAAAAAGAAATCTTGGTTGATTGAATAGAAGGCATTAATTGAAGAGTAGATTTCAGATGAGTCAATTTTAGAGCTCACTTTCTTATCTTGGATTACAATTCAAACTGAAAGAAGATGGTATCTTATAGTCAAGGATAAATAAGTGGCAGACATCTAAAGAAGTTTGACTTTACAAATGTTAATACTGCTAGTACATCCTAATGAGACACAGAAGCCTTTAGTCAAGGATAGGAAGCAGTGATGTGGATAGTCCATCTCTATAAGTCCATGATTGCTCTTTAATGTACTTTACTGCTTCTAGGCATGAAATTATTATGCATTCTGTGCTTGTTCTAGGTTTTAGGTCACTTCAAAGTCCTCCCATCTAAGTGATGTCAAGAGAATTTTTAGGTATCTAAAGGGCAAACCTAAACTGGGTCTTTGGTATCCTAGAGTGTCCTCATTTGACCTAGAATCCTACTCAGATAGTGACTATGCTAGAGCAAAATCTTGACAGAAATCCACAATTGGAGGTTGTCAATTTCTGTCAAGGAGAACATCATTTCTTGGCAATGCAAAAAGCAGAACATTGTGAACTACTTCACCTACCTAGAGGCGGAATATCGTTGCTAGCTCAAGCTTGTTGTGGGCAAGTTCTGTGATTCAAAATCAAATATAAGACTATGTGTTCAAACTCATGAACACAAACATCTACAATATAATGAAAGCACCATTTTGCAAAGCATTGTAAACGATTCCAGTATATCAATTCCAAACAAAGCATAATAGGCGATTAGGCACCACTTCATAAGAGATGCTTATGAAAAGAAACTTATTCATGTGCTTAAAATCCACACTGATGACAATGTAGCTGATCTACTAACCAAGGCATTTGATGTTAGCAGTTCAGTTCTTGTTGTTCTATGGAATAAATCCATAAGCTGCAATTGGTTTTCAAAGTAGGCAATATGATGGTTTATAGTTTGTATGCAGTGTTAAGTATGCAAGAAAAAGTAACCATAGGTGATGCATTTCAAGAGGTTTGATAGGATTTAAAGAGTCATTGAGAAGAGTTATTGATGGTACTAAAACACTCCTGTTACCTACATTATTTATTCTTTGGTTGGACACAGATAGTACCGACAGTGCAAAGTTAGTACCGCTGGGCAAAGTTTGTACCGCTATAGAGACGTTGAAGAAAAATACCGCCAAGGGTACAAAGTGTAAATTGAAACGGTTTCCTTGAAATTAGGTCTCCTAAACCTATATAAACCCATCTCAATTGCACAGTCCCTTACACAATCTCTCTCAAATACTTTCGTATATACAAGCCCTAATATCTCTCTTAATGACGATCACTCTTACGACTACAATGGTTGTTCTTGATTCATGTCCTAAGCACAATATGGTCGCATATCTAGAGAAGACTGAAGGGAATGCAGAGTTTCACGAGATCAAGATTTTCATATGCTCAGTTCCAATTCATCATGCTCTCACAGTAAGTCCAGTTGTTTCTACTATATTTGTTGAACAGTTTTGGACGTCTGCTAAGTCCAAAATAATCAACAATGTTAGGCACATTACTGCCAAAGTAGCTAGCAAGCCTGTGTCTATCTTTGAAGCATCAATAAGAAGTGATCTCCTTTTTTATAATGCTAATGGGATAGACTCACTACCTAATCAGGCTATATTTGATGCTATACAGCTTATGGGGTATGAGGGGGATTTAACAGTGTTAACATTTAACAAAGCTTTATTTTCACGCCTAATGGAGGTATTTTATTTCATACTATAATACAAAGTATTTAGTTCAAAAAGGCACCTCTTGGGATCAAATTCCTACTAAATTTGCCACTATGTCTTGTCCATTTTCTTAACATAATTCAAAGTATAATTTTTCCTAAATAATTATTGATGGTATGCTTAGACATTTGGATGCAAAGAAGAAGTTTGTCATGTACCCACATTTTATTTCCATCTTTTTAGATAAACAACTAGCTAGTGTACCTGTACCTTTAGATCATTTTCCTGTAAATGCTTTAACAAGTAAAGTCTTTTCTTTCATGGTTAAAAAGGGTAAACATTTCTCAGGGAAAGTCACCCCTTTATTTGTTTCTATGTTGGTATAACAAACTGAGGATGAGGGTACTCCTTTAGAAAGACCATCTGAAGCACAACCTATACCCTCTCCTGCTCACACTAGTGAAGTACCTTTTGTGCCACAGACTGAATCATCTCCTGCTCACACTAGTGAAGTACCTATTGAGCCACAGACTGACTCAACTCCTGCTCACACTAGTGAAGTACCTATTGAGCCACAGACTGACCCATCCCCTAGACCTTCACCTTCTACTATCATTCCTAATTCTATTCTAGAAAGTTCTGGTGGGAATCTTGGAGGTCATTCATCTAGTGATAAATCCCTTTTAGGGAATGAGGGTGAAATGACACTCCAAAGTGTCTATGATCTTTATCTCTATTTATATGCACAGGTTTCAGATCAAGCCAAAGAAATACAACACTTGAAGGCTCAGATCAAAAAGCTCAAGAAGCAATCTAAACCTGTCATCAAACACCACAGAGCATGGATGCAAAATGTCTCCTTGAAGTAAAGATTAGCAAGAAAGAGATCCTCAAAGAATCAATGGGTGCACAAAGAGTCTGTATCCAAACAGGGGAGGAAGTTTGCTAAAGGTAAACCTTCAGTCCATAGAGATCCTCTATTTGATAAGATTGCTGAAGATACACTTGATTATATGGAAACTAAGAATGCTCAAGATGTGGGGAGGACAAGAGATATAGTGGGTGAAGAGAAGGAGAATGATGAAGATGTACTTAGTACTGAAGATGTACTTAGTACTGACAAGGAGAAAGTTAGTACTGACAAGGAGAAAGTTAGTATTGACAGACCAATAGTTAGTACTGACAGACCAATAGTTAGTACTGACGGATCCAAAGTTAGTACTGACAGGCAGAAAGATAGTACCGATGAGCAAAGTAAAGGTACTGATGATCATACTGAAGAAGGAAGTGCTACTCAAACTACTCAAACACCTACTTCTACAATATTTGGAGATGATGAAACAATAGCTACAAGGTCTTTCACAACATGAGTACAAGCCAAAAAAGCATTCAAGAAGAATAGAGAAAAGGTGTAGAGTTCAAGGATATTGAAGAAACTGACAGACCTAGGCCTACTTCCACAAGATCACTTCTGACATTAAAGCCTCTTCCAAAAATTGATCCAAAAGACAAAGGAAAGAAGAAAATAGAAGAGGAGGATGAAACTGAAAGTGAATCTGATGGTATTCCTGAAGCTGAGAAGAAGTTTAAACAGCTTGCAAGTGATGAAGAAATGGCTAGGAAAATACAAGAAGAGTGGGAAGGTGAAGAAGAAAGAAACAGATTAGCTAAAGAAAAAGCTACCAATGAAGCTCTCATAAGAAATTATGATGACATAAAGGCAAGAATTGAGGCCCTTGATCGACTCCTTGCGAGAAGCATCAAGATAGAAGAAATAGAGCAATTTTACAATAGAAGAAAGAGAAAAAAAATTCCTTCATGACACAATTGGCGCGCTCAAGAAGAAAAATTTCCTTGCTCAACAAAGATCAGAAAGCTATCAGACAGACCACCTACAAGAATTCACTGAGAAATCAATTGATACCTACTTGAAGGCAAGTAGAAACTTTAAGCATTCTATTTTAAACCAAAAGTTTGAGGAATATACAAGCTCTGTATGAAAAATTAAGAGGTCAGATTAAGATTTCATTTTCTATTGGGTCTGCTGAAGATAGAAAGACTGTCAAAAAGATGAATGAAAAAGGAATTGAATCCTCTAAGAAATGAAATGGTCAAGGAGGTAGATAAAGAAGAAAGAAAAGTACTGAGAAAAAGAAAACTTAGTACAAGTAAAAAGATAAAGACAAGGAAACAATATTCAGGACAAAACACTTCTGAGGATGATAGTGAGTAAGAGCAATGATGAGCTGAGATTATAGTTTAGACAATAGCTCAGATGAGGAAAAACGAAGCGATTATGAGAAAAAAAATACTAGACAAGAAGTATCCTAAACAAAGAATGGAAAATTAAGTATCTGGAACAAACCATAGTTTGATTAAATCTATAACATGTATGAGGAGAAAATCAAAATGTGGTAATTAGAGCAATGGACCAAAAGAATATTTAGTAGTACTGATAAGGGTGATTTTCATATTTGTATAGAGATGATTTGAATGAAAGTATAACAAGCTGGTGATGGAGCAGTATATCAGATGAGTAACCTGAAGGATTTGATAGAGTACTTTGGGGAGATTTGATGATTATGTTCAATCCAGATGATGAAGATAAGTTTTGTAACTCACAGCAGGATTGGAATATAGTAAGTTAGAAGCTACATGGTTCTTCAAGGGTACATACTTTAATGACTGAGGCAGGATTAGTTATTCATATGCTCGTAGAGAAAAAGTATCCTTTGAGAAAGAAAGTATTGTTGCAAATGTTGGAATTAAAGTTGGAGTCTGAAGAAGACAGTACTATGGCATTAGAGTTGATTAGATTTGTCAAGAAGCTAGTTGCAGAGTTAGAACCTGAAGACTCTAATGGAGATGAGGAGGATCTTTGAGTGATTGTTTATATTTCAAAAATTTATTTCATAAAGTTTAACGTAAATGATTTTGGTTTATTAGTTTGTGAAAATATCGTATCACTGTTCGGGCTATCATAATTCAGAGGTCATGTAGTAAATGTTTGAGGAGCTAGGACACTTTAAATCGTAAATCCATCAACTCGTCAAAATGTCTACCCAAATGAAATCCCCTCACATGAAATTCCCTAGTAACGTGATACGTTATAGTTTAAATGATAAGATTTTATCTTTTTAAGTTTCTTCAAAAGCTAGTAGATGATAAATTATGTTAAATATATAACATAATTATTTTTATAATGTTTCGATCGATGAATGAAACAATGAATGTGTCGGGTTTGAATAAAATCGAGTCTTATAATGTTTAAATATATTTTTGTTATTAAATATATAAATATTACATTTTATACCTTTGAGAATTTGATAATGGCAATATATACCCTTGGTATATATATTTTACAATTTAAAACCTCATTTATATTTTTAAAACATTTAACCCTTAACTTTAAAGTATGGCAAAACAGGCCCTTATGGTTTTAAGTTTAGGATAATTACACTTTTGTCCCAAAAGTTTAATAGTTTTCAAAATGTTATGATATATACCCCTAAGGGTCATTTGAATTGCATTCTTAGTCCAAAAATCATATACTTTGTAATTTTAATCTCAAAATCAATTTGCAGCATAAAGCTTATCATAATAAGCTAAAATAAGTTAGTTTTATAAGCTTAAAGCTTATGAAATGAGCTTATTAGCTCAAAAACTCAAAAAGGGTGTGTTTGGTTTTGAAATCATAACTCGATGGGTTCTAGCTTTTAGGGTTTGTTTCTAAGCTTATAAAAATTATAATAGCTTATTAGATTAGCTTATGGCTTTTAGCTTATAGGGTTCACGAAAAGAGCTTTTATGGTTTTTAAGCATGCGTTTGGTTTAGGAAAACCAAACGTGTCGGTTTAGGGTTCAAGAGCTTCTCTCACAAAATCATTAAGATGGATAGGAGCTTATTAGGATAGGAACAAGCTTAAGCTAGCTTGATTAGGGTTTGGTTTGGTTTAAGGATTTCCAACGTAGTTTTGTTTGATCACATGGTTAAAACAAAGTTTATATAAGATCTAAAACACAACAAGAGCTTATAGAACAAGTGATAGGACTTACTAGTACTCAAATGGGTCGAAATGGGTTGATACGGGTCGAAATGGCTTGGAGATAAATCAAGAACCTTTCTTTCTTGTTCCTTGGCTTCCTACTTGTCTTAGACTTCCTTTGTTTCTCTTATAGGGCTTGGCTAGATCATTATTTTGAGTGATGGTTTGATTTTGTGGTGAGTTATTAAGATGTAGATGTTTCGGCTTTATATAGGGCTCGAACTTGGAGTGGAGGCCAAGTTGAGAGGAGTAGTGGCCAAGTAGGGAAGAAGTGGTGACCAAGGTTGTAGCTAATGACTATTAGAAGCTAGGTTCTAGCTTAGAAAGGTGTAGGATGGTGGGGAGGGTTCGACTAACAAAGGAGGTGACAAAGGGTTTTGTGTGAGGTGCAAGTTGATGAGGTGGTGACAAGGAGGTGAAAGGGAGCTAGCAAGGTGGTAACAAGGTGATGGTGAGGTAGTAGAATAATGGTGAAAGGGTGGTTACTTGGTTTAGACCTAGTTCGAGCTAGTTATGGTGTTATCAGGGTGATTATAGTTTCGGTTTTTAGGGTTAGGGTTTTATGGTTTAGGACGAGTATGTGTAGTGAAATAAAGGGAAATCTAGTTTAAATGTGATGCTTTGGAAGCTTGTAACTTGTGCTAAAAAGGTTGTACGAAAAACCTATAGAATTTGGAGGGAAATGAAGCTTATTTAAATAGTGTGCTTAATTGGGTTGTACCACAAGCTTGAAAGAGTTGTACTAGGGTTTTGGAGGGAAACATAGTTTGAATTTTATGCATTGATAACTTGTACATATGCCTTGCAAGTTTGTACATTTGTTTTGTATGAAAATATTACATGTAATTGGGGTTTTGATATAAACGTTAACGTATAAAGTCCGTTTTATAATAACGTTATAAATAGTACGTTAAATAGATAACGTATGTGGTAAAAATGGATATTTGAACATATTACTTGACATATTATAAAGTTTACTTGATATAAACGTTGATGGAATTGGCATTGGTAGTTTGCGTGAGAACGTTTACTTTTGAAATGTAAGTTACGTTACATCATGGATGGTATAAAACAAAAATATTCCCATGAAAATGGTTCTATTAAATATAATAGATGGATAATTACATTGATGAAAATTGTGGGTTGTTATAGTCTGCCAACCTTAAAGAAATATCGTCTCGAGATTTAATTAGATGTTGGAGTGATGTTTGGAAATAGATGTGGATACTTGGCACGAATTTGATCTTCACGTTCCCACATGAATTCTGGTCCTCTTTTAGAGTTCCATCTTACTTTGACTATAGGGATACGACTTTGTCTTAGTTGCTTGACTTCACGATCCATAATTTCAACTCGTTCTTCCACAAAATTGAGTTTGTCATCGAGCCGAAGCTCTTTCATTGGAATGATGAGGGATTCGTTTGATAGGCATTTCTTTAAATTAGAAACGTAGAAGGTACTATGGACCTTACTGAGTTCTTCAGGAAGCTCAAGTGTGTATGCCACTGGGCCGACCCTTTTAAGGATCTTAAATGGTCCAATGTACTGGGGGTTAAGCTTTCCTTGTTTTCTAAATCGGATGACACCTTTTCGAGGTGACACTTTTAACATGACACGATCTCCAACTTGGAATTCGAAAGACTTTCGCCTTACATTGGCGTAACTCCTTTGCCGGTCTCTTGCAGCTTACAAGTTGTTGTCAAATTTGTACTATCTTTTCGGTGGTTTCATGGATTATTTTTTGTCTCGTGAGTTGAACATCTCCAACTTCGGCCTAGCAAACAGGTGATCGACACTTTTAACCATAAAGTGCCTCGAATGGTGTTGCCTTAATACTGGCACGGTAACTGTTATTATAGGAAAATTCTACCAATGGTGTTGCCTTAATACTGGCACGGTAACTGTTTGGATAGTTCTTTCACTTTGTCCATCTATCTCAGGATGATATGATGTACTCATGTCTAATTGAGTACCCAAAGCA
>BQNB010012210.1:0-79696 GCA_026074375.1 Tanacetum coccineum | reverse complement strand
ATGGAAAGCCTATGTAAGCCTATCTATGGCCAACCTCATTAGGGTATTTATACACCTCTCCATGCCTTGGAGAGGTGGTTGGTTGCTCATTTTTTAGACATTAATACAAGTTCTCTTTTATGTTTACTTTCTCTCTCTAAGTGTTCATCCAACCCTCTCTCTCACTAAAACAACCTCTTTTCCTCTCTTCTAGTATGTTATTAGATTAGTCTTAAAATCTTACATAGCTTTGTTCTTTTTCCTTTCTTGTTTGAATGTTCTTGGTTTAAATCGCATGGAAATTTGCTAGCTACAAGACTCTTTGTTGTTCAAGTAAACAAGCTTCGTAATTTCTTTATTCAAACGTGCTCTGACTTATTCTATTAAGGTGGTCATAGCTTATACCTTAGTGTTGTGCTTATTCGAATTATGTCAAGCTTATTTTAAGCTAATGTTTAAGGTGGCAGTTTGATTAGGATTAAATCAAAGTTTGTTCTTGTGGCGGTTTGTAGATCAGGTTAAAAGATGTTTGTGTACCGCGTTTTGTTTGGTAGCCCTAAGTTAGCAAGAAAACAAGAATTTGGTACAGGCAGCGGTTTGCTTCTGTGGTCCAAAGTGTATTTTTTAACCTCTTCTGCAGCGGTTTGGATAAAGTCGTGGCGGTTTTCTTGCTTTAGTGGCGGTTTGCCAAATTTTGTTTGTAGCGGTTTGTTTATTTTGTTCTCATAGCGGTTTAGGACAGGTGATCTAGCGGTTTGATTATTTCTTGGCCTTCCCTAAATGATACTTTGCCAAAATCAAAAGCCCGTAGTGGTTTGATCACTGTTTAGGTGGCGGTTTGGTATGACAGTTAATCTAGCGGTTTGCCAAAGTTAAACTGGCTGCAGTTTGTTGAATTTTTCTGGAAGCGGTTTGAGTAAAAGCTAAGATAGCGGTTTGTTAGATTTTCTAAGGCAGCGGTTAAACTGGTAGCGGTTTGGTTCAATCTTTAGCCAGCGGTTTGATCATATTTTAGCTAGCGGTTTGATACTTTTCATGCTAGCGGATTGACCATCCTTGGTTCCAACGGTTTGTTCAATGCAATAGCGGTTTGATCAAATTGTTTTGCCAACAGTTTGATTAAAATATTGCCAGCGGTTTACCACATTGATCCAGCGGTTTGACTTACTGGTTTTATTACTTTGAAATCTTCGAACCTTGGACTAATAACTTTAGACTTTGGACGTTAATTAACCGTGATCTTTGGACCTTAAAAGACAATTAATTAACAAACATCAAACCTTACTCACAAATAATCATCATCTCACAGTTTCTTATTGACTTTGTAAAATCCCGTAAAGGTTTATACTTTTCCAGTTTTAGTCATAGATTTGTAAAATCCCGTGTTATTCCAAGAACTTCTTCAATTTAACTTTAATCAAGCAAATCATAATCACTGAAACGATCCTACCTTATCATTTCACATCACTTTTGTAATGTCGACTCAACAAGACATTTATGCAGTCGGTTTCGAAAACCGTCCTCCTATGCTTAACAAAGAGAACTATGTTCCATGGTCATCACATCTTCTTTGTTATGATAAGAGTAGACCAAATGGAAAGTTAATCTACAACTCTATTATGAATGGTCCATATGTCAGACGAATGATTCCTAAACCAGGTGATCCAGCCCGTACAGTTCCTGTCCCTGAAACGTTTCATGAACAAACTGACGATGAACTCACGGAAGCAGAGATTAAACAAATGGAAGCTAATGATCCAGCAATTCAGACCATTCTTCCTTCACGGTCTTCCCCGAAACACTATGCAGCTTTGATAGCTGTGAAAACAGCTCAAGAAAATCTGGTCACAGGTGTTTTCAGCCGAATAAAGAAAGGTCTGACAAATTAAGAATCCCAGAAAAAAAGCTAAGTTGTATTTTAATATGGGAAAGGTTTACTTCCACTGATGGGGAATCGATTAAGTCTTACTATCATCGTTTCTTCTCAAAAACTGATGAAAGAATTTCAAATAGAAACAAACACTTTCCAGAAAATGTTATGTCAGTAACTCTCAAGTTCCAAAACAACTTTACAACCAAATGGAAGTCGACATGTTACCAATCGTGCAACAAACAAAGGACTTAAGACTAAAGATTACACTCAGTATTGTATGACTTCTAGAATGTACTATCAAAAGTGAGGAAGATGACTAAGAGCCTGAACGACTTGAAAAAACACAAGATCCCTTAGCACTCCTGGCAAATTCCAACAATCCTTTCAATTATCCAATGTTTCACCCTGATTTACCATCATCAAACACCTACTTACAACAACCACTACCCAACAACAACTATAACCCACAACCATCATTCAACCATAACTACATGCAACAACCTAAAGTCCAAACCCCGAATATATTACACGACCCTAAAGCTTGCAAATGAACATTGGCACCTTGTTCTAATGCCAAGGCCATTTAAACTAAACTACTCTACAACCAACCAACAACAACCATAGAATTTCATCTAACCCTCGAAATAGGCAGATTGCTCAGCCGGGTATGAATTTGGGTCAAGATAATCAAATGCAGTTGGAGGAAATGGGGGGAATCAGTTTAGACAGTATGCTGGGTAGAATGTAAGGACTCAGGTTGTTCAGAATGCTATTCAGAATCCGAGTGTTCAGAATGATATAAATAAAAATGAGGTAACTGTTGTTCCAGGTATAGCCAATCAGAACCAGAATGGTAATGTTGTAGCAGCACGGGCTGAGGGTAATGCAAATGGGAATAATGGTAATCAGATAAGGTGTTACAACTGCAGGGAATTGGGTCATCTTTCTAGAAACTGCACAGTCAGACCAAGGAGAAGGGATGCAGCTTATCTTCAGACTCAGTTGCTGATGGCTCAAAAGGTAAAAGCAGGAATCCAACTGCACGCAGAAGAGTTGACTTTAAGACTGTGCAAAGCAGACTTGGATGAGATTGAGGAAGTCAATGCAAACTGCATTTTGATGGCTAATCTGCAGCAAGCATCAACGTCGGGTACTCAGACTAACACAGCTCCCGTCTATGACTCAGACGGATATGTTGAGGTACAATTTTATGAAAACTGCTATAATGATGAGATATTTAATATGTTTACTCAAGAGGAGCAGTATACTGAGCTACTCGAGCCTATTCCTGAACCACACCAAGTACCACAGAATGATAGTAATGTTATTTCTGAGGTTTCTAGTATGGAATAAGGTGGGGGAACAGTAGAACAACATTCTACAAATGTTGAGGAAACACGTGCGTACCATGAATCATTATTTCATAATTTAGCTGCTAAAGTTGAGAAAGTCAACTCGGTCAATCGCAAAATGAAAGAAAAAAATGCAGAATTGACCACTGAGCTTGCTAGATATAAAAAATCAAAGAAAGATGGGTTTTGGAACTAGTCAAGAAAATATACATAAACTTGAAAGGTGTTATCAACAGTCTGTTTATCAAGAACAATGTCTTTCTAAAAAGATAAATGCATTCCATTTAAGTTCAGGTAAACAAATAACAGCTTTGAATGAGAAAATTTCAAATTTAAATAAACAGCTTTCAAAGGAAAAATCAACCGTTTCTTCTCTTCAAGAAGAAAAGAAGAGGTTGAAGTCTGATTTCAAAATACGCGAAGACGAGCTTCTTGATAAACAAATACAACTTGAGAATAAAGTAAAGGAATTAGATAATATTTTGGTTAAAACGGGTCAATCGATTCAAACGATGCACATGCTTTCACCTAAGCCAGACTCGTTTTACCACACCGAACAGAAAATGGCTTTGGGTTATCAAAATCTGTTTTATCTCAAGAACGCTCAGCAGAAACAACAGAGTTTGTATAATGGAAAAGTTCTATTAAAAAAGCATGACCCCCCTTCTGTGTAAGATTCGAAGGGGACACTGGAACTTGCTCAAGAGAGTCGCCTAAAATGAAACAATTAAACAAAGAAATAAAACCAGCAAATTATACAAAGATTAATCATCTTTCGGGGGTTTTTGTTTCTCCAACGGCCAAGTCACGTGAAGAGTTGTATCTTTTAAATACTTTCAAAACTAAAAAGATGCCAAAGTTTCTAAAATCAAATTCAATACCAAATTAAAGAGTTTTTGGATGATACTAACAACCAAGTGTTTGCACGGAAATTCCTAAATGAGGTAAAAAGCACCATTGTAACTCTTCAACGTATTGTCAAAAAAAATGACTTTAGATATACACAATTGGTCGTCTTCTGCTCACCAAGAGATTCACAAAATTGTAAAAGATGAAATTTTCTCTATCGTTAACCAACTTGATGCTATAGTGCAAAACTTCGAAATACAATTTTTGAAAGAAGCACCCAAATTTGTTCGAGACTTTCAATCTCTTGCAAATGAAGTTGATGAATCTCTTGCTAAGCACAAGGCATGGGAATTGAAATTGAGCGTCTCTTTGATAGAGCATTTTTTGTCAGTCAGGATATTAATGTTCTATTGTGCAAATAATTCTGTTGTAAACTCTGTCAATCACCAAATACTGAGCTTTGAATGTATTAAAGAACGATTTGAAAAATGAATCATTAAAAAGAGAAATGAATATGCAAACTTTAGGAATGATATGGACAAAAAAAATGTGAAGAGTGCAAAAATGGACAAAAATTTCATAGGATAAAGCATACAAGAGACAAGACAACAAAAGATCGAACGTTTGCAAGCTCAGTTGGGAGATCTCAAGGGTAAATGTAAGGATACTCCATGTATATCAAATACCCTTGATCCTTTGCTTCAAAAACTTGAAAATGAGAACGTAGAATTAGAGTTTCAGGTCCGGAATTATGAAAAAGTAAATACTCATCTTAAGACTGCGTATAAGAACCTGTTTGACTCTATAAATGTGACATGGACTCAAACCAAATTAATAATTGATTCTTTGCAGAATAAATTACATGACACGATTTATGAAAATGCTAAGCTAAGAGCTCAGTTGTTTGATAAGGTTTCTGAACAAAAGGACACCTCCAAAGGTACGAGTACGAATACTAAATTTGCAAATCAATCGACCGAGAGGAAACCATTTCTACAATCTTTAAGAAACCAGTTTGTTGTAAGACAGCCTAATGCATTTCAATTTGAACGTCAAAATGTTTCAAAAACTAGGATTCCTCAAAAGGTCGATATGACGCATGATTTGTCAAATCCAGTCACTTCGAACTCGGTACCTACCACCAAAGAATCAAAAGTTGTAGACAATGATAAAGTGATTACCCCTGGAATGTTTAGGATTAATCCTTTTAAGAACTCAAGGGAAGAAAAATTTATGCCTAACGAACCAACTAAAGCAAGCGTTAGGACAAATCTGATCATTGTTTCACAACCTCATGTCATCATTAAGAAAGTTGTTAATTCTGACTCAAATGGTTTCTCTTCTACAGGAGTAGACATCACTACTAACACCAGAAGGCCACAGCCTAAGAGCAATACAAAGAATGATAGGGTCTCTTCTGTGTCTAAGAGTAGTCATGTTAGTCTTAAATAATCCTTCACAATAATAAGCAAAACTTGAATAAGCTATAGATAAGCTTTATTTGAGCCGACAAAGAAGAAAGAAAAGTAGAGAGAGGAAAGATACTAGAAACTTAGATTAGAGAGAGAAAGGTGAGTTACAAGTATTGATAATGCAACAGATGCAGACATCATATAAATGTAATTACGCTGTTCTAAGTTCATGACACTGAAGCTTGACGTGTATGAATACCAAATCAATGGCCTACATTGCCCGTGATGATGTTCTAACCCGCAACATCCTATGTTCGACATGGTATACGTTCGTTTGCCCAGTGATAGCTAATCACCCGAACGGGGTTGTCAAACCCAATAGATCTATTCATACATTCGCGCTCATAATCCAGTAACTGACAGTTCATGATAATGGGCTCAACTAGGGTTATCGCAACTTAGGGCTATCACGTACTCATAATATGAACTTAACCACTTGTGTTCAGTTGTAAAAATTGCATGTTTCTCACCAAAACCTTTTTTGCAACAAAAAGCATGTAAAGCGTGGGGCTATGAACTCACCTTGAGTGAGCGAATAACAAGTATGTCATAGATAATGCGCCACACAAATCGTCAAATGCAACCTATTTAAATTAAGTTCGTATAAGTACCATGTATTTTGATTAACCAATATCATATATTCCTTATTGCTCATTTCTATCATTCGGGTCATCCATAATTAAGGAGGTTGTAGTCGAGTATGAGGTGTTAGGACACTTTAAATCGTATCAACAACTCGTCGATTCGCACCACGAAGAGGCCTAATATGAAATCCCCTAGTAACTTATATCACTTTTCTTAACTAATACCACATTTAGGTCTATTAGTTTCAATCTCCATCTAGTTTTGTTTTGGTAAAATTGTGTTAAATAAGTAGAAAAGTTTTTTAATTACCGTTTATAGTAAAACTAGCGCTAACTTTTTCGGTGTTAAGTCCGATTTTGACGTTTCTTTATGCCCACGCTTTCAGTATTAGGACGAGTTATCATAATTTGAACGTTTCAATATTTTTGAACCTCTCGATGAACAGTACGTTTTACTGTTAAACACCACGTTATAAAGTTATTTTATAGTTTTTAATTATCGTAAAACCCGTAAACGTGTATTTTATTCGATATAGCTCGTTTTAGCTGATTCTTTCGTGCACGTTCTGTAATTGAAAGTTACCTTATTTATGAGGTTTACACATATATTTATTTCTGTCCTGAACAGTACTTAGTAACTTTTATAAAAATAGTTTTATAAAAGTATTAATTGTCGTAAACTCGCGAAATTCATAACTCGTTCGTTATTAATTGAAAAATTACGATTCTTATCATTTTGGAATCCTAAAAATATGTATTATTTGTTAAAAATATCAAACTTGCTGTTTGAATAATTTTTATAAAAAGTTTTTATAAAAATTCTTTTATAAATCCGTTTATTTATCGTATAACTTGTTTTTACCATAACTTTTTCGTTATTTATCCGTTTGACAAGTTTCTTACTTTTTCGGAATCGTCATGAGTCGTATTATTTTATAAAAATATAAATTAAGTATGTTTTTATACACTTTTGGGACAGAAAGTTTGGGTGACTTTATTAAGTCTATTTTTAACCTTGTTTTTATATTTTACACTTTATAACTTTACCAAAAGTGTACAAGTCTTTTACTTCCATTATGACTTTATTTTTGTGTTCATATATCATGACTAAAAGCTCATAAACAAGATTAACATGTTATTTATCATACTTTTACTTGGAACATATCAAGTGATCTTTTAAAACCCTAATTTGCATTAACACTTTTTAAGCTTAATTAAGATTGTAAAATACTTATGTATCCATTTATAACTTCATATTACCATCCATACAACATGTGTATAAGCTCATAAAACTATATTTCCAAGAAAAATCCATGTTTACAAGTTAAACATATCCTAATGGTGATTTCACTATATAAACATCACATATGCATATAATCATATAAATGAAAAGTTAAGGGCTTAAGATAACCTTAATGAGATGATGTAGGATGATGACAAATAAGTGCTAAACCCTTGTTTAGACTTTAAACCCAAGATTATAACCAAGAAAACCCTAGTTTCCAAATGAAAACCCTAACTTCTCTTTTCTTGCTTAATCCTTGAAAATGGTTAACCAATGCTTGGAACCATCTTAGAATATCTTAGATATGATGTGTGTAGGTGTGTATAGGTGATAGAAAATTTGATATGGATTATTTATAGGGGGGTTGAGCCGTGGGCTATAGAGGAGCAAAAAGGAAGGTTTTTGGTGATTTCTAGTTAAGTATTTTGCTATCTATGTTTACTTGCAATGCATACTAGTATATATATTGAAGTCTTGGTAAAACAAATGCAATAGTGGTCAAGGAGGCATAAGGAGGGTTTTAAGGGGTCTTGGTCGTGGTCTTTGGTCAAAGAAACAAGATATGGGCTAGGTTTAATGAAGTAGGATGTACAAAGACCAAGTTGTAAACAAAATGTTCTTATGTCTCACTTTGTGTAGATTATCCCATGATATTTAGGGTGAATGTTTGCTAGACATTTCATTTGGGTAGAATTTAATAAGACTTTGAGTATTGGGTATAAAAGTGGGTATTTGTTGAAGCGTAGAATTATTTTTGTGGTTCCGGGTATGCTTAAACGTACTTTATCGTGAAACGAATTTAACTTACGCAACCGATAAAAATAAATGAACAATAACCATAATTTTTCTCAAAATAATTATTTAATACTTGCTTGATGCAAACGTTTAATCGATTGATGCCCGTTTACATTGAACGCTAATTTTTAGCTTACGCGATTTAGCTTAACATTTATGATTTAAAGCAAATGCGTACAATACAAAAGATACATTGTGGATTTATCGACGTCGTCAATGATTTGAAAACACAGGGTGTTATAAATTTCATAGGTTTATGTAAATGTATATGCAGGACCGCAAGACTTTCCCAGTGATAATGCAACAGATGCAGACATCACAAAATGCAATTACGTTTGCCTAAGCTCATGACACCGAAGCTCGACATAATTGAATACAATATATAAATATTGCCTACATTGCCCGTGATGATGTTCAACCCGTAACATCCAGTATCCGACATGATATACGTTCGTTTCCAGTGATAGCTAGTCACCCGAACGGAGAGGTCAATCCCAAATAGATCTATCTATAATCATTCGCGCTCACATTCCAGTAATTGACAGTTCATGATTCATGGGCATAGTGGGTTATCGCTACTTAGGCAACACGTACTCAGAAATAAAGATGTAACAACTTGTCTCCAATTTGTAAAACATGCATATGTTTCTCACCCCAAAACTTGTAATTTAAATAATGTAAAACATGGGGCTATGAACTCACCTTGAGTGAGTAAACTGATAACAAAATATCCCAAGTAAAAACGCGTCACGCCTAAACGCCCAAAATGCAACCTAAGTAACATAGGCGAATCAGTATTCAAGTACGTGACTAACAACAACTGAGTATATTAATCCTATTTAGTTTTATCATCGACCAATCAGTTCGGGCTATCTTAATTTAAGAGTCATGACATGAACGTACGAGTAGTTAAGACACTTATTAATCGTAAATCCAACAACTCGTCAATACGCCATCCGAAGAAGCCTCATTATGAAATTCCCTAGTAATATAGCACTTCGATAACTAATAACATATATATTCTATATAGCTATATCACCATCTAATCGTTTACGTGAAATCGTATTTATAAGTAAAAACGTTTATAATTACGCCTTTAGCAAAAATGACATAACTTTGTCGTTTTAAGCCCGTTTCTCGCGTTTCTTACGCCCACGCTTTCGTATTAAGACGAGTGATCATAAAATCACATTTTTAGGTTTTTGAGATTCTGTGATGAATAGTGTTTTTACTATTCATAACAGCTATATAATCATTTTTATACTTTTAATTAACGTAAAACCCGTTTTTGTCGTATCTTATTCGTTATAGCTCCGTTTTTAGCGATTCTTTCGAACACGTTCTCGTAATTGAAAGTTTTATCATATTATTGATGTTTATAAAGTATATGTTACTGCCATGAATAGTAACTTTTTATAAAATTTGTTTTATAAAGTATTTAGCGTCGTAAACTCGTAACTAGCGGGTATCTTCCTTCGTTATCAATCGGAATATTTCGAGTTTCTTATTAATTTGGTAATCCTCATGAATGTACGATCTTATAAAACAAAATGGGTGCTTCCCAAAATCGAACCAAAAGAGAAAGTTTGAGGTTTTGTGATTTAGACATGTTTTAAGCTTGATTTGTGTACCATTAAGCTTCAACACCTTATTACAACTACTTAACAACATTTATATCTTATGTTTTACATATATAATATCCATTAGGTCATAATTTGCTCAATAATATCCAAGATAACAAGTTTAACATGTTATTTACATCATTTTTCATTTGCAACTTATTAAGTAAACCATTAAAACCCTAATTTGCACTTAAACATGTTTATACTTAAAAAACATGTTAAAACACTTATACATCCCTTTTAACATAATATTATCATCGATATGACATGTAAATAAGTGTACAAACATTAATCAATATGTAAAAAAACCATTTAACATATACAAAAGTACCCGAAATGGTGATTTAGCTAAATATAACAATATGAATCACATAAAATCTTAGGTTTATGAAATGATTAAAGCTTTTATATAATAACCTTGTTGTATATGAGTAGGAAAAGAAAATCCACTCACACCCTTGTGATTAAACCTTGCTTGAAAAATTAGTATGCAAACCCTAATTTTCCCAAGTACACCCTTTTTCTTTCTTTTCTTGATTTCTCCTTGCAAATGGGTAACCAAATCTTGAAACCTTCCTTAGAATACCTTAGAATGATGTTGTATGCATGTTAAAGATAGAAAATCAAGATATGGATTTTGTTTGGAGGGTGTTTGGGAGCTGAGGGTTTATGGTAGAATTAACAAGGAAGAGTTTTTGTGATTTCTTTAGTTAAGGAATGAAGTAAATAAGGTTTTCCTACTACATTTGCATGCATATTATACTACTAATGATATATTTGTTAGTCTATTGATGTATGCAAGGTGCAAAGCTCTTGAAGAAGATAGATGACAAGAGAATAAGATAGGCTTATTTAGAGCTAGGGATCTTGGTCTAGTCAAGTTCAAGTTGCATGAAGATATTTTACAAAGCATCTTTGTGACTCTTGGTTTATCCTAGTCACTTATACACGAAATCATGCTTGTGTATAGTTAAGGATAGGTTTTGATCTTTATATAATGAATACTTGCATATATCTAAGTATAATGTAAGAGATCACTTAATAAAATGTATAACTTGCACATGGTAACCCCCATGTCTCTCCATGGGGGGTTGGTGGAAGTTCATTTTGTATTCATCTTTCTCTTTCTAATAATACATCTTTTTCTTTCATCCCTCTCTACTTTATCTCACTAAAACATAATGCTTATCTTATTGTTCTTTGATTAACCAAGACCCCCTGAAATGGTGTTTTGAATCATGTACAATTGGTATCAAGAGCTAACTGGGGGTGTTTTGTATTTGTGTTTGTTGTTTCGTTTGTGACAGCTTATTACAAGCTTATTTCGTGTGCTTATTTTTGAAAAAATAGCCACGTTTTTTTGTTGGTTTTGTATAACAGCTCTAATATTTTGAAGTTTCTATTTTTTGCTTATTTCGTCCTTATTTCGAGCTTATTGTTGATGAGTTTTTTTTGGGTCACTTTAGTTTCCAAAACTTACAACAAAAGCAGATCTGGTTCTTGCTTATCTCTCATCTTCTTGTGAGCTTATTTGGCACATCCATTCTAGCCCATTTTTCCTGTCAAATATGCTTATTTCAGGCTTATTGTATGCTTAAAGATCTTATTTTTAAACTTATTTCTGGGTTTATTTGTGGTCTCCATGATTTGAACACAAGGACAACTAAAAAAAACTAGATCCAAAATTTCAGGAAAAGGTACAATAGTATGACTGTGTCAGGTAGCGAGTTGAGAAGGTCAGTAGCGAGTTGAAGAACAAACAAAATTTTGGCGAGTTGAAGTAGTGAGTTGGCAAAATACAACAGGGTAGCGATTTGGCAGATAGCGAGTTGATGAACAGGTTTTATGAAGACAAAATTATCTATGCCAAATCTAAACAAAACTCTGACCACATTTTGACTTAGTAGCGAGTTGAGTGTTTGAGACAAAGTTGACCGAGTCTTTGGTCACAGAACAGGTCAAATGAAGAAAGATAGAAGATACAGACTCGATTTAACTACAATGAACAACAACCAATCAACAAACAGCTTCACATCATCAACTAAATCCAACTGCCTCATCAACTACAATCAATCACAACATCCAACATCTCAAATCCAAATCCATACTTTCCTAATCCCGTCGACACAATTATCACACTACAATTATCACACTACACGTCAAAATGAAATATGCACCGTGTATAACTTTGTTGTAGGCCGGCCTTATATTTTCATTTGCTTAATGTTGGTGTCATGAAAATCTCTTCACAAAGTGAAAATGAGTTGGTTGTTGTATATTGAAATTAGGCCAAAAATTGTGTATGATTAGTTGGGCCGAGAGTTGTGGTGATGGACAGATTTATTTTGGGCTCAATTGGTTTAGATTGGTATTGTTGATAATTATAATCGTATGGGGTAATTTAGTATGATAATATTAATGGATGGAGCCGGGTAATAAAACACTATTATGTCAGGTAAAGTGCAATAGACCGGGTTTTATTACTTAGACGACCGCTTCTATGGTAAATTTTAGAGCCGGTATCCGTTAATGATCATAACAGCAATAAAAACCACAAACAACAACACAACAAACACACTACACTACACTAAAAATGATCCTTATCAAAATTCACCTTCATTGATAATGGTTATTGTTGAATTTTTATGACTATGGGGTTCTTATCCGATGTTACTTATTTGGGATTGAAGTAGCATTTCACAGGGAGTGTACTTATTTCGTCTTCGATCTTCTCTACAACAAAGATGACTTGTTCGAGCATATACGGTTTGTGATGAAGACTTGATGTATCTAGTTATACCTGATGTAAGGAGTTACATTGTATCCATCCGTACGTGGTTCCAACTTTTCCGTTCTAAGTTTCTCCGGATCTTTTGAATTCTCAACCAATATACCCCCAACATCCTCCTTCTTGATGTTTTCCGGCTTTCGTGCTTCAGTCTGAGCTCTCAAGATTTGTTTAGGAAGATCCAAGCCAATAGTCATCACTAAGGCCCGAACCCTTAGTGGTTCTCGTTCCTTCCTGCTCAGAGCATCAGCAACAACATTCGCCTTCCCTGGGTGATAACGAATTTCGCAATCGTAATCACTCAGCAACTCTAACCAGCGACGTTGCCTCATATTTAATTCCTTCTGATCAAGAATGTGTTGTAAACTTTTGTGATCAGTGAACACCGTGCACTTGGTTCCGTACAGATAGTGCCTCCAAATCTTTAGAGCAAACACTACTGCCCCAAGTTCTAAATCGTGAGTCGTATAGTTCTTTTCATGAATTTTTAACTGGCGTGATGCATAAGAAATCACCTTTTCTCTTTGCATCAACACAGCGCCCAAACCCTTCTTTGAAGCATCGCAGTATGCGATGAAATCTTTGCTTCCCTCAGGTAAGGCCAGGATTGGTGCACTGCACAGCTTCTGCTTCAATAGTTGAAAAGCTGCTTCTTGTTTATCGCCCCAATCAAACTTGACACCTTTCTGGGTTAGTTTGGTCATTGTCTTGGCGATCTTTGAAAACCCTTCGATGAATCTTCTATAATAGCCGGCAAGGCCCAAAAATTGGCGAATCTCTGTTGGGGTTTTTGGAGACGCCCAATCTTTGATAGATTCAATCTTGGCAGGGTCAACGTGAATACCTCGACAGTCAATCACGTGACCGAGGAATTGTACCCTGGAAATCCAGAATTCACACTTGGAGAACTTGGCGTACAATTCTTCCTTCTTAAGCAATTTCAAGATCTGCCTAAGGTGTTCTTCATGTTCCTTCTTACTTTTGGAGTAGATCAAAATGTCATCGATGAAGACAATTACAAACTTGTCCAGATACGGTTTACACACCCGGTTCATAAGGTCCATGAACACGGCCGGTGCATTAGTCAAACCAAAAGACATGACTTGGAATTCATAGTGACCGTATCGAGTCCTGAATGCAGTCTTGGGAATGTCTTCTTCTCGAACCCTCAACTGGTGATACCCTGACCTCAGATCGATCTTTGAATAAATACTCGACCCTTGCAGCTGGTCGAATAGGTCATCGATCCTTGGGAGTGGGTAGCGGTTCTTCACTGTCAGTTTGTTCAATTCCATGTAATCGATGCACATCCGGAAAGACCCATCTTTCTTCTTTACAAACAGAACCGGAGCTCCCCAGGGTAGGAACTTGTGTCTATTAAGCCTTTGTCCCGTAATTCCTGTAGTTGCTCCGCTAGTTCCTTCATTTCGGATGGTGCTAATCTATATGGTGCCCGTGCTACGGTGTAAGCACCAAGGTACCAAAATCGATTCAAACTAAGTCCACTTGTCGATGGGTGAATACCCGACAAGTCCCCAGGGAAAAACTTTAGGAAATTCTTAACAACTGGCACATCTCAATCATTTCTCCCCATTGACTATGACTTCGTCCTTTGGTTGCGGTGATATTTGCTAAGAATACGTGACATCCCTTCGTTAAATACTCTTGAGCCTTAGTACATGAGATGATGTTTAATCGGGTCCCGTGTTTATTGCTGCTTTCGTCACCTCGAACGATTAAAATTTCGTCTCCAAAAGGAATACGAAACGTTCTTTTTCTGTCACAAGATAATAACAGCATGGTACTAATGCCAACCCAAATCCATACATTTATTACGTCAAAACTACCTAGTTCTACGGGCATTAGGTCTATGTTGAAAGGAAGATTTAAGAGGTTTAACGTACAACCCCGGAAAAATAAGTAGGTTACCCAACAATTCGCAACCGTCGCTATTTCTGCCATTATAATCATGATCTAATGCAGTGGAGTGATAACAATTCGAGAGCTAAATGCAGTAGATACAAAACTCCTATCGGCACCGGTATCAAATAAAATAGATGCATAATTACGGTAGTTAGAGAAAACGTACCCATGGACCGACATTGTTGCCGGGTTTACCCCTGCATTCCCACGGCATACACCATTGCCATCTTGGCATTCCAATCTGATTACCCCGGTTGTTGTTGTTCCTCCCATTTTGGGCAATCCTTCTTGAAATGCCCTTGAGCACCACATTCAAAACAAGGGGGGGGGGGGGGGGGGGGGGTGGGGGGGGGGGGGGGGGGGGGGGGGGGGGGGGGGGGGGGTGGGGGGGGGGGGGGGGGGGGGGGGGGCCCTCGATTAGCGCGGTGTTGAAACATTTGGAGGGAATACTTAGCAGTCACGAGCAAATGACCAAATCGGTTTGCACTTATGGCATTGGGAGTACAAGTACCATCATGGAGATAGTTACATTTTGGAACACAAGGGTCTAGCCATCCGTATGGTCTCCTTCACCATTTACTAGCGGAATAAGCCTTCTCCATGTTTTTGTCCTCTTGCTTTGTTGCTGATTCTGGTTGTTCATTGCGGGTCCATCAAACTTTTTTTGTAGTCAGCCTAACGTCAGCCCAAGTGTTGATCTTCTTGACCATGAGTCTAGTGTGAACTAAATGGCATCCTGCATATTTTTTTTTGATTAGTTGCCATCACACTTCCTGGATCGTGTCGGGCAAGCCACCGACAATTTCCTCAACTTGGTCTATTTCCTTCCAGAAACATCCGATCGCGACATAGTGCCAGTTCTTGGAAACGTTGGCTATAGGTTTACCACATCGGTAACCCTCACTTCAAATTCCGCATTTCAACTCCAACTTCTAATTTTTCGCCCTTGGGCGATATTTGTCTAACATATCTTTTTCAGTGTCCTCCATGGCATTGCATGGGCAGCTTCATGAGTAGTGGTCTTAACATGAAGTTCCACATGTAATAAGCATTTCCTTACAGGGTACACGTACAAATTTGACCTGGCATGCTACTGTATATAATTCTTATGCCCTATTAAAAACAGACTCCATCTTTTCACTACTAAGTGAGTTCCAAACGACTCCCCTCAGGCTCTTGAAGTTCAAGGTTGGCAATTTTAGGAAGTCCGGGTAGGTTGCATTCACGAGCAACCTACACAGGCTTCTGGCACCTGTTCCTCTTGAAGTAATGGCTATCATCGGCCATTTCTGTTACAACCACATCTGCCATGCATCAGTAATTGCTTCCGTTTAATCATTCCTGTATTTGGGCATTGGGAGACCGATGTAGTGGTATGAGTGTCTGTGACTGGTGTTGGTGTTGCACTTGGGTTTAACCTCGTGGTCCTTCTCTTTGGTGCCATTTTCTTTAAATAAAAAAGAAAACATAATACTCGTTAGATTTCATAAAATCATAACTATGACATAACATATACACATTAAATAAAACGAGATCACCGATCACACATAAAAGTACAACTGTTATGAAATTAAACATGGTATAACCAAAATTCGACTTTCCATTAATAATAAATTCGATTCATCAGATAACGTAATCCATCCATTACATAATAACTTGGAAAAAACATACATGTTCCGGATTCAGATCCAAGAAAGATTACACTCTTAGGTTACAAGACAATAAGAACAACCTAAAGCCATACTAGCCGGGATATCCCCTTAACACTTTAGTATGTTGTAACAAGTAATAATACTAACAAAAAGACCCTATACTGGTAGCTAAAAAAACAAAAGATCTATACAGTCTGCTAGCTAGGAAAACCCATAATACTTAACAGCTGCATAGCATAAGCTACAACATAACCAAATCTTTCCCCCCCCTAGGAGCTGCTACAGCCTCTCCTGGGGCACATCAGGCGTGCCGACCTTTTGCGGGTCCATGCTTACCTCTGAAACTCGACCATGACTGTGTTCTGTAGTACCATTCAAAAATCATCAACCTCAATGTCTTAGTCAACTAAACCTGTCTCTTGTGGTCTGATGCCAACAACTCTGAAATCACCCTCTGTCTCCTGTGATCTGCTGACTGTAACTTTGAAATCAATGCACTCTGCGCCACTACCGTAGTACGTAATGACATAACATCTGAACGTGCATAGTCGCTAGCATCCACGGATAGTCCCCAAGCCTCACGAACCATCTTAGCCTCTCTCTCTATCATTACTGCTAAACGACGATGAACATGCCTATCCCTATACAACAAGTTGATTCGGCCTCTCAGTTGAGATCGGTCATCTTGAGCATCCTCCATAATACCATACATGATGGTAGTCTCCTGCTCAACAATGGTAGAAAGATCGGTAACCCTCTGATTGACCCCCTCTAGGGTGGTCAGTGTAATCTCATCGATGGCTCCTACCAGATCATCCCATGTATCCGTAATGCCATAGTCTAACTCCTAACATCGGATGTTCCAAGGAGCGACAATCTACCAAATCGACGAATTCCCTAAAGGACTCCCTATGCTAAGGGGGGGGGGGGGGGGGGGGGAGGGGGGGGGGGGGGGGGGGGGGGGGGGGGGGGGGGGGGGGGGGGGGGGGGGGGGGGGGGGTGAAATAAGGGTTCTTCCCTAGCTACGGCAGGTCCGTCCTGCCTAGTAGCATCGGCTACTGAACTCTCCCTGACCTCATGACTAGGGGTGGGAGAAGCAAAACGCACCTTCTTCCGAAGCGGTAAGCAACTCTCGAGAATCTCAACATGAGTAGGGCTATTGGGTGGTGGTGATGGGGTAAAGGTAAATTGTTTGGTATGTATCTACGTTAACGGAGAATGATAGTGAGTAAGTGGTGATGGTGGTATGGGGGGGGGGGGGGGGGGGGGGGGTGTTAAGGCCAAGAAGTCTCTCGACCTCTTCCCTAGGAGGAAGTGATATGGATGGCTCATCCCGGATAGATATCCTGGTAGTCATACAGTGTACAGGTGGGACAGAGTTGGCCGGAGCTGGGTGCTTCTCATCCTCCTCCTCATCCTTGTCCTCGTCCTCATCCTCCTCATCATCATCATCATCCCTATCAGCAGGGTAGTCAGCTGGATCCTCCTCGGGATCCTCATCGTCCTCCTCCGGCTCCTCCTCCGAATTAGGCTTAGGAACATATCCTGGTGAATCTGCAGTAGGTGAGGCAGCAGCAGGTAGTGGCTGCTCCTCGACCGGGAGTATCTCATCCTCCTGTGGTATGTACTCAGGGTACATCGGCTCAGGAACAAAGTCCAGTGGGGGAGGTGACTGCGGCTCCTCAGGGCTAGGTATGTAGTCAGGCGATAGTGGAACCTCGGGGCCAGGTATGTAGTCAGGTGATGGTGGAACCTGATAAGCAGCCATTATGTAAGCATATGGGTCCTCTGGCATAATGGGTGGTCCATCGATTCCTGGTGAACCAATGTTTGAGTCGTCCTCAACTAGAATGGATACTGATGTGTATGTAACTGTAGAATGCTCAGAATCTGACATGATAATATCTGAAATCAAAATTAGCTTATATAAGTATGCTAATATAAGACTCTTATAGTAATATACATTTATATTATAACATGTATATCAATCATGCATGCATCTAGCCTAACCGACAAATCACAATTAGGTATATAAGTCCCGTGAAAACCCCTTTGTATGAATGCAATTTTTGAAAATGGTTATAGGTCCAGCAAAAACCTTTAACCTGATTTCCTCTATAACTTGGCTCTTGATACATCTGTAACACGCCCCAAATTGGGTCCATCGAATAAGGGTCCGGGGCGTGTTACTTCTCAGATCAATAACACAAGATAATATAAGAACGACCAAAAAGTCGTTTAAAACTGATACATTGGATTTAATAAAGTATGTGTTACAAAAGCCCGAAGCTTTACTTGTTTACTTATTATTATTACAAAGATTTCCAGCCCATAACAGATATACAAAATGTAATGCGACTAAATCTTTAATGCATGACTTCAAAATATAACCACCAATCCTTCGCACCTCGTGCTTAATGACCTCCTGAAAAACATTGCATTTAAAACGTCAACATAAAGTTGGTGAATTTCATAGGTTTATGTAAATTATAAGCAAGGACCGCAAGCCTTTTCCAGAGATAATTTCCAGACAGATGCAGACATCACAAAATGCAATTATGTTTGCCTAAGCTCATGACACCGAAGCTCAACATAAGAAAATACAATATATAAATATTATCTACATTGCCCGTGATGATGTTCAACCCGTAACATCCAGTATCTGACATGATATACGTTCATTTCCAGTGATAGCTAGTCACTCGAACGGGGAGGTCAATCCTAAATAGATCTATCTATAATCATTCGCGCTCACATTCTAGTAATTAACAGTTCATGATTCATGGGCATAGTGGGTTATCGCTACTTAGGCAAAACGTAATCATGATAAAATGTACACTTGCGTCCAATTTGTAAAACATGCATATGTTTCTCACCCCAAAAACTTGTAATATAATAAATTGTAAAAACATGGCATGACTCACCTAGAGTGAGTTAAACTGATAACAAAATATCCCAAGTAAAAATGCGCCTGCTAACGCCCACCGAAAGGCAACCTAGTTAATATAGGTTCGAATCAGTATATCAAGTACATTGTCCTAACAACAACTGTATTATAATCCTATATAGTTACATCGTACTATCGTTCGGGCTATCATAAATTAAGAGGTTGACGTACGAGAGTTAGGACACTTTAAATCCGTAAATCCAACAACACGACAATACGCCATCCGAAAGACGCCTCATTATGAAATTCCCTAGTAAATATAGCACTGGGAAAAGGGATAAATATCGTATAACTAATAACATATATATTCTATATAGCTATATCACCATCTAATCGTTTACGTGAAATCGTATTTATAAAGTAAAAACGTTTATAATAACGCCTTTAGCAAAAATGACATAACTTTGTCGTTTTAAGTCCGTTTCTCGCGTTTCTTACGCCCACGCTTTCGTATTAAGACGAGTGATCATAAAATCACATTTTAAGGCTTTTTGAGATTCGTGATGAATATGTTTTACTGTTTAAATAACAACAACTTATATAAAATCGTTTTTAACTTTTAATTAACGTAAAACCCTGTTTTAAGCGTCGTACTTATTCGTTATAGCTCCGTATATAGCGATCTTTCAAACACGTTCTTGTAATTGAAAGTTTTTATCGATATTATTGGAATTTTACAAAGTTTAAGTTTTCTGCCATGAATAGTAACTTTTTATAAAATTTGTTTTATAAAGTATTTAGCGTCGTAAACTCGTAACTAGTGTATCTTCTTCGTTATTAATCCGTTTTTCGAGTTTCTTATCATTTTGGAATCCTTATGAGATGTACTACCTTTATAAAACATAATATGGCTGCTTCCAAAATCGAACCAAAACAGAAAGTTTGAGGTTTTGTGATTTAGACATGTTTTAAGCTTGATTTTTGTACCATTAAGCTTCAACACCTTATTACCTACTTCACTATTATTTCTATCTATGTTTTACATATTATAAAGTCCATTAGATCATACTTTACTCAAGTGTGTTCAAGATAACAAGTTTAACTACCATTTTCACTTGTAACTCATAAGTTAACATTAGAAACCCTAATTTGCTCATAAACATGTTCATACTTAAACAACATGTTAAAACACTTATACATCCCTTTTAACATCATATTAGCATCCATGTGACATGTAAATAAGTTCATAAAACATTAATCATAAGTAAATATTCATTTTACATATTCAAAAGTACCCTAAATGGTGATTTAGCCGTAAAATATAACACTGAACAACATAAAAAAAAAAAAAAAATCTTAGTTATGAAATGATTAAGCTTTTAAATAACCTTGTGTGGATGAGTAGAGAAAAGAATAACAATCACACCCTTGTGATTAACAACTTTGGCTTGAAAATATAAGGTGAAAACCCTAAATTTCAACCAAAAACCCTAATCTTGCAATATCTTGTTAAAACCCTTTCAAAGCTTAACCAATCCTTCAATTCTTCTTAGAATACCTTAAGTATGATATGTAAACACTAATATGGTGAAATAAAATCAAACTATGGAATTGTGTAAGTTGGTGTATTTGAGCCATGAGATTAAGAAAAAGGAAATGGGAGAGATAGGATTGATTTTACACCTTGGAATGTGAATGAGTGAGATACTTACTAGCTAAGAGCATTTTATACAAGCCAAGACTTCAAGGAAGGCCTCAAGGAAGGTTTCCTCGGGAAATTGGTCCAAGAGCACATGTTGGTGTAAGACAGTGGTTCCCTAGATCTTTGTAATTCTAGATATTTAGGCAAAATTCATGTACATAGATATTTCTTTGGTCCAAGTCCCTAAAAATTCTGGCCACATACATATATATAAATGATATTTTGAATTATATTGGTTGTATTGTTGTAAATCGTGGTATTTATCGTTTAAAAGCGTAGTTAGGTTTTGGGTGCATCTGGAATGCCGAAACGCATTTTTAATCGCGAAACCGTAGCATTTACTAACCAAAAAAAATAATATGAACAAAGTTGATAATTATCCTTATAATAATCATTTAACACTTATTTAATGTAAACATTTAATTGTTTAATGCCCGTTTACATTGAATGATCATTTTTAGTTTACGCGATTTAGCTTAACCATCGAACCTTGACAATTGGGACACGGCTTCGACTCAATTATTTGACTTCGCGATCCATGATTTTCCTACAGGCTCTTCAACAAATGAAGCTTGTCATCCCTTGAGTCCTACCAACGGAGACGACTAATGGAATCCGTCCAGAATAACATTTCTTCAAGTTGGATACATGAAACATATTGTTGACCCTGATCAGCTCTTGAGGAAGCTCAAGCTTGTAAGCAATGGCTCTAACCTTCTTCAACACTTTGAAAGGTCCGACTTATCTGGGGTTTAACTTCCCCCGTTTGCCAAAAATGTACGACCCCTTTCCAAGGTGAAACCTTAAGCATAACTTTATCTCCAACTATGAATTCATCGATAAACGGCTTTAAGTCGGCGTAAGCCTTTTGCCGAACGCTTTAGCGGTTTGAAATCCTTTGTTTGATCTGGATGATCCACCTCCGTTGTTTTCTTGCACTAATTCTGGACGGTGAGAGTTGAACTTGTCCAACCTCGGCCTAACACACGGGTGAACGACACTTTTGACCATAAAGTGCTTCAAACGGTGCAACCTTAATGCTGGCATGATAACTGTTATTGTATGAAAACCCGACTAATGGAAAATGTTTAACCTAACCATTTCTAAAGTCGATTATGCAAGCACGTAGCATATCCTCGAGAGTTTGGATGGTTCTCTCGCTTTGTCCGTCGGTTTACGGATGATATGCAGTACTCATATCCAAACTTGTACCCAAAGCCTTCTGAAGTGACTTCCAGAAATTTGATGCGAACTGAGGGTCACGATCACATATAATTGAAACAGGTATTCCATGCTTCGTGACCACCTCCTTTAGGTACATTCTCGCCAGTTTATTTACAGGATCCGTTTCCCTCATTGGCATAAAAATGGCAGACTTTGTAAGTCGGTCAACGATCACCCAAATAGTGTCATAACCTTGTGACGACTTAGGAAGCTTCATGACAAAATCCATCGTGATGTTGTCCTACTTCCATTGAGGTATCTCGGGTTGTACTAACAAACCCGATGGTCTCTGATGTTCGGCCTTGACCTTATCATAGGTCAAACATTTGCTAACATAGGTGGCGATGTTGGCTTTCATATTGGGCCACCAGTATAGTTTCTTCATATCCTGGTACATCTTGTCAAAACCCGGATGAATAGAGTATTTAGACTTGTGGGACTCGTGCATGATCACAGTCCTTAAGTCGCCATAACATGGTAACCAACTCCTGCCATTTAAGCACATAGTTCCATCCGCACGTGGTTCCAACTTTTCCGTTCTAAGTTTCTCCGGATCTTTTGAATTCTCAACCAATATACCCCCAACATCCTCCTTCTTGATGTTCTCCGGCTTTCGTGCTTCAGTCTGAGCTTTCAAGATTTGTTTAGGAAGATCCAAGCCAATAGTCATTTCTAAGGCCCGAACCCTTAATGGTTCTCATTCCTTCCTGCTCAGAGCATCAGCAACAACATTCGCCTTTCCTGGGTGATAATGAATTTCGCAATCGTAATCACTTAGCAACTCTAACCAGCGACGTTGGCTCATATTTAATTCCTTCTGATCAAGAATGTGTTGTAAACTTTTGTGATCAGTGAACACCATGCACTTGGTTCCGTACAGATAGTGCCTCTAAATCTTTAGAGCAAACACTACTGCCCCAAGTTCTAAATCATGAGTCGTATAGTTCTTTTCATGAATTTTTAACTGGCGTGATGCATAAGAAATCACCTTTTCTCTTTGCATCAACACAGCGCCCAAACCCTTCTTTAAAGCATCACAGTATGCGATGAAATCTTCACTTCCCTCCGGTAAGGCCAGGATTGGTGCACTGCACAGCTTCTGCTTCAACAGTTAAAAAGATGCTTCTTGTTTATCGCCCCAATCAAACTTGATACCTTTCTGGGTTAGTTTGGTCATTGACTTGGCGATCTTTGAAAACCTTTCGATGAATCTTCTATAATAGCAGGCAAGGCCCAAAAATTGGTAAATCTATGTTGGTGTTTTAGGAGACGCCCAATCTTTGATAGATTTAATCTTGGAAGGGTCAACGTGTATACCTCGATAGTCAATCATGTGACCGAGGAATTATACCCTGGAGATCCAGAATTCACACTTGGAGAACTTGGCGTACAATTCTTCCTTCTTAAGCAATTTCAAGATCTGCCTAAGGTGTTCTTCATGTTCCTTCTTACTTTTGGAGTAGATCAAAATGTCATCGATGAAGACAATTACAAACTTGTCCAGATACGGTTTACACACCCGGTTCATAAGGTCCATGAACATGGCCGGTGCATTAGTCAAACCAAAAGACATGACTTGGAATTCATAGTGACCGTATCGAGTCCTGAATGCAGTCTTGGGAATGTCTTCTTCTTGAACTCTCAACTGGTGATACCCTGACCTCAGATCGATCTTTGAATAAATACTCGACCCTTGCAGCTGGTCGAATAGGTCATCGATCCTTGGGAGTGGGTAGCGGTTCTTCACTGTCAGTTTGTTCAATTCCCTGTAATCGATGCACATCCGGAAAGACCCATCTTTCTTCTTTACAAACAGAACCGGAGCTCCCCAGGGTGAGGAACTTGGTCTTATGAAGCCTTTGTCCGTAAGTTCCTGTAGTTGCTCCGCTAGTTCCTTCATTTCGGACGGTGCTAATCTATATGGTGCCCGTGCTACAGGTGTAGCACCAGGTACCAAATCGATTCGAAACTCTACTTGTTGAGTGGGTGGTATACCCGGCAAGTCCTCAGGAAAAACTTCAGGAAATTCTTGAACAACTGGCACATCTTCAAGTCGTTTCTCCTTTGACTTGTCTTTGTCTTTGGTTGCAGTGATATTTGCTAAGAATACGTGACATCCCTCGTTAAATACTACTCTTGAGCCTTAGTACACGAGATGATGTTTAATCGGGTCCCGTGTTTATTGTTGCTTCCGTCACCACGAACGATTAAAATTTCATCTCCAAAAGGAATACGAACGATCTTTTCCGCACAGACAATAACGGCATGGTACTTTGCCAACCAATCCATACCAATTATCACGTCAAAACTACCTAGTTCTACGGGCATTAGGTCTATGTTGAAAGGATGATTTAAGAGGTTTAACGTACAACCCCGGATAATAGTGTTTAACCTAACTATTCGCCCATCGGCTAGTTCGACATTATAATCATGATCTAATGCAGTCGGAGTGATAACAATTCGAGAGCTAAATGCAGTAGATACAAAACTCCTATCGGCACCGGTATCAAATAAAATAGATGCATATCGGTTGTTTAGGAGAAACGTACCCATGATGACATTGTTGTCCGGGTTTGCCCCTGCATTGCCTACGGCATACACCTTTGCCTGAGCCTTGGCATTTCCAGCCTGATTACCCCTGTTGTTGTTCTTCAATTTTGGGCAATCCTTCTTGAAATGCCCTTGAGCACCACATTCAAAACAAGCCCTCTGATTAGCCCCAGTGTTGACATTTGGGGGACTCCTGCAGTCACGACCTAAATGACCAAATCGGTTGCACTTGCTGCATTTGGGAGCACAAGGACCCTCATGGTGATAGTTACATTTGGAACACAGAGGTTTAGGCCCTCCGTATGGTTTCCTATCACCATTTCCTGCGGCATAAGCTCTTCCAGTGTTTTGTCTTTTGTTTGGTTGCTGACTCTGGTTGTTCCTGGCAGTGTCATCAGACTTTCTTTTATTGTCAGCCTGACGTTCAGCCCAAGTGTTGATCTTTTTGTCCATGAGTTCAGTGGCGAACTCAATGGCATCCTGCATAGTTTTTGGCTTAGTCGCCATCACACTGCCATGGATCGTGTCGGGCAAGCCACCGACATATTTCTCAACTTGGTCTATTTCTTCTGGAAACATCCGATCGCACATTAGTGCCAGTTCTTGGAAACGTTGGCTATAGGTTACCACATCGTTACCCTTTACCTTCAAATTCCACATTTCGAACTCCAGTTTCTTAATTTCGCCCCTTGGGCAGTATTTGTCTGTCATCATCTTTTTCAGTGTCCTCCATGGCATTGCATGGGCAGCTTCAGGAGTAGTGGTCTTAACATGGGAGTTCCACCATGTAAGAGCATTTCCTTGCAGGGTACATGTAGCAAACTTGACCTGGCATGCTACTGTACAGTTGCTTATGCTGTAAACAGACTCCATCTTTTCAAACCACTGAGTGAGTCCAACAACTCCTTCAGTGCCCTTGAAGTTCAAGGGTTGGCATTTTAGGAAGTCCGGGTAGGTGCATTCACGAGCAACTTGCACAGGCCTTCTGGCACCCGTTCCTGAAGTATGGCTATCATCGCCATTTCTGGTTGCATCACGTGCTGCCAGTGCAGCAGTAACGCCTTCGTTAATCATTGCCTGAATTTGGGCGTTGGTGACAGATGTAGTGGTATGAGTGTCTGTGACTGGTGTTGGTGTTGCATCTGGGTTTAACCTCGTGGGCCTTCCTCTTGGTGCCATTTTCTTTAAATCACAAGAAAACATAATACTCGTTAGATTTCATAGAATCATAACTATGACATAACATATACACATTAAATAAAACAAGATCACATCACATAGTGAAATGTACAACTGTTATTGAAATTAATCGTGGTATAACCAAATCGACATTCATTTATAATAAATTCGATTTCATAGATAACGTAATCCGTCCATTTCATATATAACTTGGAAAAACATACATGTTTGGTTCAGATACAAGATGATTACTACACTTAGGTTACAAGACAAAAGAAACAACCTAAAGCCATACTAGCCGGGATATACCCGTAACACTTAGTATGCTGTACAAGGTAGATAATGCCCGAACAAAAGACCTATACTGGGTAGCTAAACAAAACCAAAGATCTATACTGTCTGCTAGCTGGGAATTACCCATAATACTTAACAGGTTGTATATACTTCGGGTACACCGGCTCTGGTACATAAGGTAAGTAAACAGGTTAGGGTGGTGCCTGCTCTGGCTCCTCAGGGCCAGGCACGAAGTCCGGTGATGGTGGTGCCTGCTCTGGCTCCTCCGGGCCAGGCACGTAGTCCGGTGATGGTGGTCCGTCAACTCCTGGTGACCCCATGTCTGAATAGTCCTCAACCGGACTAGATACTGATGTGTATGTAACTGTAGAATGCTTAGAATCTGACACAATGATATCTGAAATCAAAAGTAGCTTATATAAGTATACTAATATAAGACTCTTATCCTTATATACGTAATATCTTATAAATACGTATATCAATTATAAATGCATCTAGCCTAACCGACTAATGCACAATTAGTGTATGTATGTCCCGTGAAAACCCCTTTGTATGAATGCAATGTTTGAAAACGGTTATAGTCCAGCAAAAACATTTGACCTGGTTCTCTATAACCTTGGCTCTTGATACCAATCTGTAACACCCCCAAATTGGGTCGCAGCGGAATAAGGGTCCGGGGCGTGTTACTTCTCAGATCAATAACACAAGATAATATAAGAACGACCAAAAAGTCGTTTAAAACTGATACATTGGATTTAATAAAGTATGTGTTACAAAAGCCCGAAGCTTTACTTGTTTACTTGTTATTATTACAAAGATTTCCAGCCCATAACAGATATACAAAATGTAATGCGACTAAATCTTTAATGCATGACTTCAAAATATAACCACCAATGTATCCTTCGCACCTCGTGCTTAATGACCTCCTGAAAAACATTGCATTTAAAAACGTCAACATAAAGTTGGTGAATTTCATAGGTTTATGTAAATGTATATGCAGGACCGCAAGACTTTCCCAGTGATAATGCAACAGATGCAGACATCACAAAATGCAATTACGTTTGCCTAAGCTCATGACACCGAAGCTCGACATAATTGAATACAATATATAAATATTGCCTACATTGCCCGTGATGATGTTCAACCCGTAACATCCAGGCCGGAGCTGGGTGCTCCTCCTCCTCCTCCTCATCCTCGTCCTCGTCCTCATCCTCATCATCATCCCCATCAGCAGGGTAGTCAGCTGGATCCTCCTCGGGATCCTCATCGTCCTCCTCTGGCTCCTCCTCCAGATCAGACTCAGGAATATATCCTGGTAAATCTGCAGTGGGTGAGGCAACAGCAGCAGGTAGTGGCTGCTCCTCGGCCGAGAGTATCTCATCCTCCTGTGGCATGTACTCAGGGTACATCGGCTCAGGAACAAAGTCCAGTGGGGGAGGTGACTGCGGCTCCTCGGGGCCAGGTATGTAGTCAGGCGATGGTGGAATCTCGGGGCCAGGTATGTAGTCAGGCGATGGTGGAATCTCATAAGCAGCCATTATGTAAGCATATGGGTCCTCTGGCATAATGGGTGGTCCATCGACTCCTGGTGAACCGATGTCTGAATCGTCCTCAACTGGAAAGGATACTGATGTGGGGTGTATAAACGTAGAATCGTCAGAATCTGACATGATAATATCTGAAATCAAAATTAGCTTATATAAGTATGCTAATATAAGACTCTTATAGTAATATACATTTATATTATAACATGTATCAATCATGAATATCAATCATGCATGCATCTAGCCTAACCGACTAATGCACAATTAGTGTATGTATGTCCCGTGAAAACCCCTTTGTATGAATGCAATGTTTGAAAACGGTTATAGTCCAGCAAAAACATTTGACCTGGTTCTCTATAACCTTGGCTCTTGATACCAATCTGTAACACCCCCAAATTGGGTCGCAACGGAATAAGGGTCCGGGGCGTGTTACTTCTCAGATCAAGATTACGATGTGGAGGATGCTTTTTTCTTCTACAAATGCTCCTAACTATATTCCGACTTCACCGGACTATTTCCCAGTCACACCGGGAAACGTTTATCCTGACTCTTCAAATGATTTAACTAAAGATCTTTTATCCTCTCTATCTATCTCACCTTTTCACGATGATCCGTATATGAAGGTCATACAAGCATATAATGCCATTCCACCACCTCAAGTTATTATTGCTCTACCAGCTATTGTACCTCCACCGATGTTTGATTCCCGAGATTTCTTTCCTCCTAAGAGGATTTCACCACCTAAAGATGCTGAGACACCTGTTGAATCACTCATTCCAATATCTCCATCTTCATCAGTAAGATCTTCATCACCGGTTAGGTCAACTACATCACCACCCGACTATCCCTTTAATGAATCCCTAAATTTAATAAACTAGTTTCCCCGAAAACCAAATAAAATTAGAGTGTAATCAGAGTAGCGCAGCAGAAGCGTAGTGGGCCCATAACCCTCAAGTCGCAGGATATCAAGGTTCGTCATCAAGAGTCTTCTGAACAAGATCCAACAACTCAAGGGAAAATACCATATTAGATCTGTGTCGTTTTCAGTTTTCTAGAATCCAACCACTGGATGTATGGTATAAAAAATGACGCTTGTCAAATTTTGTAAATTAGATAGACAATTTCTTTATGATCTAATACAGTGGTGATTCCGTTATACCTCGTTATTTCATAATACCAATTGTATATGTCGAGATTATCTATTCTATATCCTGTAGTACGATGACTCATATCTCTATCCGGAGTACTATAATTCTCTTACCATCCGATTTTCTCAAACCTTTGTATCTAAAAACACTAAGTTTCTTATTGAATCACTCATTCCATTATTTCCGTATCTATCTCTCGAATTCTTGAATTCTAAAAATTTTCCGTTGTATTCTGCAATATCAAAGAATGATCACAAGTATTTTTATAATACCTTCACTTGTGATATGACTATATCATTTTATGGATTATTAATTATGTGTTGTCTTGTATATGTTGATAGATGCCTCCTAAGAGAACATCAACATCTGTAGCACCAGCCATGACTCAGGATGCCATCCGGCAACTAGTTGTTGATAGTGTTGCTACTGCTTTGGAAGCACAAGCTGCTGACATGGCAAATCCTGCAACATAATAACAAGGAAACACACAAGAATCTATACAATGCCAAATGATTTCAATACCATTAGGTATGAAAGTTTTGACAAAGATTTGTGATAGCATTCTTATTCGATGTTGACTTTTAAAGGTTAATGGATAACAGCAAGCCATTAAATCGCGGTGAACGACAAAAATTCAACGTTGATAGAAAATATCAAAGGCAGCTCATAAGACATTACATAAGTCTGTCATACACAGCTAATATATTCATGCGGCAAGAGAAATGATAAAAATTCAAACTCATGTTAATCTTGGTAAAAACCCTTTTAAACAATACGCACCCTAAACCTTAACTTCTATACTTTGGAAAACAAATGCAAACTAAAATAAAAACTCATAGGATGTCCTAAAGATTAGCATGCTCGGCTAGGGTTTTGAAGATAAAAATCCCTACAAACATGGCAAGATAACTAGTGTAAGTTTTACCTTAACTTCACCAAGTCAACAAAAATTAAGAATAAGTAAATATACATAAATCAACCCATTCCTTGTTTAAATTTAACCCTAAAAACCAGAACGTGGGGGGTTCAAGCCCACAACCATTTCCCCAAATCCCACACTCACTCGTGATTATGTAGCTGCTACTCCCATGAATTTGCCTCCAAGAAATCCACAGTAACACACTTTTTATCACAGTAGCAAAAAGGTTTACCTAAAATGTTGTTACAAACACTTGTGAGCAATTAATTGACTAGTCTTCATACCCATTTACTTGATTATAAAGAGATGCATGGGTCGATTTAGAGTCATCACAACCCCCACAGCAACTCAAATCACCAACTCTCCCAATCTCTTAATCCCCTTTGGTCTCTGGTTCGATAGCAGCAAACACCCTTCATTCAAATACAAGAATAGTCAAACCCTAAAAACCCTAACACTCAATTCGTCCCTTTTGTTTCTCCTTTTTTGGTCGAAGTACGAGCTAGTCGAGTGGAGTCTTAGTGGTGTTACAAGCACGTCAGTAAATCCTAGGTGTGTGGAACAAATTTTGGTTTGGGTATTTGCCGCGAGTCGTTAAGGGTTGCACAATTAGGGTTTCTTCGCTTGGAAGTTAAGTTTTTGTTGGGGTTCAAGCCGATAACCAAATCCTCCTCAACCTTTGTGAGTCCTACGTTCTCAGTACTTTAATATACATATGCAATCTATGTCGTGGTGTGGTGCATAAAACCTGTTAAGAAGAAAAACCTTTTGTTGTATACTTTCTGATATAATACCCTTATAACATTTATGAACTTGTAAAGTGACTAATAAGCGGTAAACCAAGTTATGCTAAGGTATCGAGTGTAAAACTCAGCCCATGAATAGCTTAGATGCGTGGCTTAAGTAAAAAGAAATCGTATAGAAAATGTTCATGTAAAACGCAGCCTACCATGTAACTTTAGGTACCTTGTTCGACCCCTTAAACTCGAAACATGAAAAACAACTTAATTATTTTCAAAAGTAGGACAGACGACCTACGTTTTGCCCCTAGAATCAACGAATTTCGCCGAGTAAATAATAAGTTATGAAGCCTCAAAGTTAGTCATACAAATCTGCCAGTTGCCTTTTTGTAACGCAACCCCACTGGACCGACTTTAAGCCTTGTTTTAACCCACTTAGGCTAGGGCGTAGGGCGAACAATTGGGGGCATTTTATAGACGACATAGTGAGCTTCATATAGGAATTTGAGTCACGAGAAATGGTTGAGAAACAAGCTCGAAAATTAAATCCAAAATTAGTAGTGTTGTCGCGTGCTCAACAGTTAATACTGTTGGCAGTCGCGACACCAGCACTCTACCCTCATTTTTGACTTTGATAACGACCTCGGCCCACGAAACTTACAAAACATAAAGTGTAGTTGACCTGGCCGGGTTTACAAAGGTACTTTTAGTTTGTCCTAGTATCAAGTATTGAGCTAATAAACGTAACCCAAAGTTAGTACTGCTGCCACACAGTTAATACTGTTGGCACGCAGTTAATACTGCCGACCGCGAGTCGACACCCCTTACTTTGTACTCAACTTCGACACTCTTAACGACCTCCGCCCCAAAACTTATAAAAAGTAATTCGTAATAGACCTAGCCTAGTTTTCAAACGTGCTCCCATTTTGTTTTAACGTTAAGTAACGAATCCACAAACCGACTTTAAAGTCTGAACACGCCAACATTAGCAGTTGAAATAACTCAAATATATTCTAGAGTCGGAAAGCGGATTATGCGACCACGCAACATGTTAGCACAATTTTTTTGCAACGACTTTAAAACAAACAGTTTTAACCGAAACTTATTTAATGAAAGTTGTAGATTTTCCAGCGGAGATTTCAAATATACCTTTACTTTTTAATATCGTCAATTAACAAGACCGTAAACTAGTCATAAAACTCTAAGATGACTCATGATAAAACTTAGTAAATTGTAAGTTTAATTTAGAAGAAAAACGTCAATGTCTCATCTAATTATTTAACACACTTAGAGATCAAACCAAGGGCTGATCTAAACTAATATTTTAATGTATATACTACCTAGTTTCCTAAATGTCCGAAGTCGTAAATTACATACTTATGGTTTGACCGTGTTGACCCGATAAAGTTGATCATTTTTAATCAAGAAACTATTTTCAAACGTCATTATTTTAAATAAAGTTCAAGTACACACTAGGGACGAGATTTCAAGTATTTATATTATTATTTTTCTGTTTAGTGAATATGTATTATTTATTCGTAGGTTACGGATAAAGCCTTTTGCATTGTTTTTCGTGTCACTACTTTGCTTCTACATTATCAATACTCAATGTGAGTTTATAGTCCCCACTTTTATACTTTTTCAATCATTTATCAAATCTTGGGGATGAGATCATGTTTGTTTTTAACATGGATGCAAGTACATTTTAAATTCAAATATTACGAGTTTGCCTAAGTAGCTATAACCTACTATGCCCATTATCATGAACTGTTAATTGCATAATGAAATTGTTTAATTGCAATATGGTGAGCGTTGAATGTTATGAATAGATCCAGATTTGGGAATAACATCCTCATCGGCAAGTAGCGCTTGCTAGAGTTATACCGATTGGCGCATAAACTACGAACTATAACCAAATTGATTCCATGGATGTTTACGGGTTGAACATCTAAAATTGGCAAAGTCATTATTTGTAAAAGAAACACATCCACGTTGTTTAAGAGCTTCGGTGCTCATGAGCTTAGTGCAATATTCGTATGACAATTTGTTGTGATATTGTATTTGTTACTTCATTACAGGGAATCTTGCTACCCAATTCGGAAAGAATCCTTAACTTATAAACCAATTAAATTACAACCAACCTTATTGATTGACATTTAAACATGTTTTCTCATCATAAGGTACAAGTCACGGATACATTATGGCTGTTCGTGCATGTTGAAGTCACGTATCATAAAGATTTGCATGCATTACAATTTAGGAATAATGTTAGTTATGAAACTTTATTTTACAAGCTAAACAAGTCAAGCCATGACTTTTGTATCGAATCATTTATGATGGCACAGCAAAAGCGTGGTAGGCCCATAACCCACTGGTTCCATAAATAGAAGTATTACATCTACCCATGTTTTGACAAGATATATTAGGATCTGGACAAATTCTATTGGTTGTCATCAAGAGGTGTGGTCTTGGAAATAAGTAGACGTGTGAAAGGAGGCAATTATAATTATGGTGCGCAACATAATTATAAATGCATCACACACATAGACTTATGACCTTGATTAGCCTAACATAAAGATCAAATTCATGCCAGTACCTACATCTATTCCCAAACAATACCACTACAACTTTATACTAAATCTCAAGACGAGATTTCTTTAAGGGGTGGAGACTATAACAACCCGAAATTTTCATCAATGCAAAATCAACCTATTTTATTATGATCACATTTATACGGAGAAATTTTTTGCTTTATTACATTACTTGCATTACCAATATCTCAATATGCAACGCAACTTGCATAACTAAAGTTAACGAGATCACGCAACCTACCTATGACAATTCTATCTTCATATATATCAAGTAAACATCATAATATATCAAGACAATATCTTAATATCATTATTACAAAGTACATTACTCATATAATGTACCATTCGCAACGTTATATCAAACCGGGCTTTAAACCGTTATCGTATACCTCTAAACCCTAATTCCATGAAGAGTTAACATTTAAAATGAATGTACAAGCTACTAAATCATATGTACAAGTAACATAACATCTCATTTGAAATATAAATTTCCTCCAAGTCAAAGTATAAGTCCTTAAAAGCTCAATGTACAAGTCATTAAGCATGACATCTAAAATAGCCGTTTTATCTCTGTTTTCCTAAAGAATCTTGTACAATACATCAAGTACAAGTTACAAGTAAGTCAAATGCTTCATTTACAATCCATATTCATTCCCATTTCATAAAATTACCAGAAACCAAAGTCAAAAACCCTAAACCGAGCTAGTGTCTAAACCATAACTCGTTTCTTGGTTTTTATCTGTTTTAAACCTAAACCATTAATCAAATAAGCTGTAAATACTTAATTTACAACATTACAAATCCTATTTCATTATTATAACATCATTATACATGAATTAAATCCTAGAAATCCTAAAATAAAACCCTAATCTAGTTCTAACCCTAAAACCTAAAATTAGGCCCTAGTTTAGAATCAAATCAGTCTATAAAACATAGGATCTGGGCAAATCAATAGGTTCTGGGTATTAAGTGAAGACACTAGGTTGTAGCCTTATGTCTTGTGATCATTTTTCCGGTGGAATCAACCCGATTCGATGTCGGATGAATTAGTTATAGCCAAAATAGCAAAGGTGCGCAGATTCTGCACACTTGTAGTAAATGGCTATTATCTCTAAATTTTTGTATAGTAACCCTATAAATATGTAAAACTAAACGTTGTAGATGACTCAAATATCTAACAATGCTCACTAGTTTGAGCTTCAACGGAGTTACGGTTTGCAAATGGCAACCATTTTACCAAGACTGATGTTGGCTGTCCAAAAACAGCCATGTATAAATCAAACCAAACACCCCTAAAACGTCTAGAACCACCTCCACCTTGCACCATAGCCTTCCTTACTCAGCCCCTAGCCTCTCCAAATCACCTCCCATGTGTCCTAACCTGGTTATCAAAGTTTCTTGGCCTCTAAGGGTCTTCAACACTATAAATAGGGGCACATACTCTTCATTTCAAATCATCCCCCACTTCCTCCTCTATAACCCATCATAGCAGCAATCCTTTGCTCAATATGTATTCTAAGAGATCTTAAGAAGTCCCAAGAACAGAAGTGAAGCAAAAGAAACCAAGAAAAGAAGCCCGGGAGTCGTTATTCTAGGCGTACGAAGCTAAAAGTCCCGATTTCGACCCGTTTCCAAGCTATAAGCTCAAACCCAGGTTCTATCAACTTCATACCTGCTACTACACCCTTATGATGTTCATATGATCATACATAAGCTCTTGTTAAAGTTTCATAACTCAATTCATGCTCATTTTCCATTTTGATCCAAAACCGTACACCCGAAACCCTAATTTTATGTTTTTCTTAAAACTAAATGTTATAATGGTTAAATGTTGTTATAATCTATCCTAGCATGCTTAACTAATGTTAAAATAACCACTTTATTGATTATTGAAGGAATTTGAACTTAAAACCCGCGCGTTTACGTTTTGAAACCCTAATTTGACCCGTTTTGCTTCCTAGCTTAACGAATCATTATTTTAAACTTTCGTTATGTTAAACCTTCATATTTTAGCTTATATTAATAAGCTATAACCTGAAAATGTCATTTAGAAACTTAAAATAAGCTTGCATGGCATTTCAGACTTGTTTTGTAAATATTATCCATGCAAGGGGTATATATCGTAACTTTTTGAAACTTATAACTAAAGGGGCTGAATATGTCATTTTATCAAAGTTATAACTATATGGGTCTATTATGTCACTTTCCAAAGTACAAACTTTACTTTGTATATCTTTTAAACTTGAAGGACCAAACTCGTAAAAGTGCAAACTCCGAGGGTATATTTTGCCACTTTTCATTATCAAGGGTCTAAAATGTAAAATTTTGAAAAAGTATAAAAATATCTTCAAAACATTACAAGACATAACTTTAATTAACGCTTGACGTGCATAGCATTTCCAGATATTGAATAAAACGCTTAAAACCGATCATCCGGAAGCTATATTGTACCACAATACTAGGGAGCTTCATATACTAGGTTTCATCTTGTATTGCGTTTCTGACTTGAGTTGTTGGTAATACGATTTAAAAGTATCCTATCTCCTTAAACATTTAACTAAATGACTTTGAATTATGATTGGCCCGAACGGTGATACAATAATTCCAAACTCTCCAATCAAACTTATAACAATATTAAACTCTTAGAACAAAGTTTCTGAGAGTACAATCCTCCTAAACTTGACATATTTACCCAGGTTGCATGACGTGGCTGTTTTACTATCATTTGTTATATCAACCATCCGGTTAAGATTGTGATAAGGTCGTCAGCTTCATTTTTGAATAATTTTATTACAACTACCTATCAGTGATGTTCATAGCCGTCGCTTTTAGTTTATTTACATGCTTATAAAACCCGCGGGGGATACATGATTGTTAAGACTCTTTTACATACTTGTTTATCTATAACAATGGTGATTTACTTTCAAGTAATTAGTGAGTTTCATTGCCTCACAATTTTAATTCTTATCATAAAAATCGGAGGGGGATACATGCTATAAATTACGAATACAAGTGTTTTCCAAATTACATGCTATCCTGACATATCATTACAATTGCTGTCTAAGTTATCTATCCTACAAGTCGTTAAATTTGACTTCAAGTCGTTAAATTGACTTTGGATATTAATGTGTTAATATTACAAATCCTACAAGTCATTAAATTGACTTCAAGTCGTTAAATTGACTTTGGATGATAATGTGTTAGTGTCATAAATCCTACAAGTCGTTAAATTTGACTTCAAGTCGTTAAATTGACTTTGGATGTTAATATGTTGATATTATGAGCTCTTCAAGTCATTAAATTGACTTTGGATGATAATGTGTTAGTGTCATAAATCCTACAAGTCGTTAAATTTGACTTCAAGTCGTTAAATTGACTTTGGATGTTAATATGTTGATATTATGAGCTCTTCAAGTCATTAAATTGACTTTTGATGATAATGTGTTAGTGCGATGTGCTTAGACAAGGAACAAGACCAGACAAGACCAATCAGACCAAACAAGACAATAACGCAGTAATACACTGTTACTATGATAATTGCATTCGTTGCAATCATTACTAATAACGGGTGTATAATAACAATACCATTTTCTATAATAATTGTGTTTATACAATTATTACACTATGACTTGTATTCAAACTGTTTATCAAACCTATGAATTTCACTCAACCTTTGTGTTGACTTTTCAGTCATGTTTATCTATTTTATTGAGCAATAACGGCACAGAAGTGGCATGGACTCGAAGATGGGCTAAACTTGTTATCATTCACAGTGTATGTAACTAGATTTTGGGACCTGCCTTTGTAAAACTCTGATTGAAATGAATGATAACGTATCTTTTGAACAACTCTCTTTTGTTCCGTTTCGATGATTATGATTGTTGTTTCCATGAAGTAATACCCCAGATTATCTTCCGCTGCTATATTTAAAAAAAAAGGGTGTTACAGATTGGTATCAGCGTCATGGTTATAGAGAACAAGGTCAAAACCTTAACTATAACCACATTTCTTTTTCTAGCCATCAAAGTCCTCCGTGCCACTACAATCCGGATCAGTATGTAAAGATACATAATTATTATACTATATTATAAATAACTTATGTTATTTACAACTAGGTTGTTAACAGAACGATGTCTTCTCCCAATCACTCTACTTCCATTATTGAGGATGCTTTTTCCTCTATGAATATTCTTAACTATACTTCGGTCTCACCGGATTACTTCCCAGCTTCATCGGGAAGTAGTTATTTTAACTCTTCGGAAAACTCTACAGATAATATAATCCCACCAGTATTCTCATCTTTCTACAATAATCCTTGTTTGAAGGACGTACAAGTATTTTATGCTAAGGAATTAAGTATTTCATCACCAGATCTTATTACTTCACCAGCTATTTTATCTGGTATTATCACCATCTTCCTCAGTTTATACTCCTACCCCACCTCAGATATTTGAAATAGGGAAATGTTCAGTTAAGATGCATCTGAAACATCATGAGAAACAAGTCGAAGATATTTTGAATTACTTAGAAGAACTCTCTTTTCACCGTATTGAGAAAATGGAAGAAGGACGTATTAATAGAATGATCACACAAAGGAATAGTAACGAACTAAAAATCAAACTTGAGAGAGTCCGTTCTCAGATTATCAAACTTCAAAGGAAGAAATTAGGGCAAAAAGATAAGATTGCTTTTGCTCACTACAGAATTTCTGATCTTGAACGAATCATTGAGAAAATCCAAGCTCGACACCAAACGGATCAGGAAGATCTTTAGGATGTCATCTACCGGTTCGAAATCAACAAACTCTTAGACTAGTTATAGCTTTATCCTAGCCACGGGATGTGTGGTATAAATAAAAACGCTTGTCAAATCTTGACTATGTACAGTAAAAAGGCAAGTTATTTATAAAGGCAATCCCGTTTCGTACCTTATTGTTCATCTCGTTTCATACCTTATTGTTTCCAACTTATCTCTCTTTCATCATCATTTCCACCATTTGCATCATTATCTCCGTCTTTATCATAACCTCTAAGTGCTTAAAAATTCAAAAATAAGCATTTCCCTTTAAGCATTTTAAGCATCACATTCTCTTTTATTACTTTTCAAAACTTATGATATCATTCTTACTACGTGTTATCCTCTGTTGATAGAATGCCTCCCAAAAGGACGTCAACATCTGAAACACCAGCCATAACTTTAGCTGCCATCCAGCAACTAATTAATGATGGCATTTCCTCAGCTCTGAAAGCACAAGCTGCATCAATGGCAAGTGCTAGTAATCCCAATAGGAACACCGGACCTACTGGAACTCCTGTAGCAAAAACAGGAAACTATAAAGAGTTTGTTAGCTGTCAACCTTTCTACTTCAATGGTACGGAAGGAGCAGTTGACCTCATTCGCTGGTTTGAGCGGACTGAATCGGTATTTTCTCGTAGCAACTGTGCCAAGGAAAACAAAGTGACATTTGCTACTGGTACCTTAACCGATGATGCCCTGTCCTGGTGGAATGCATACGAGCCAACCTATCGGAATAGAACAGCCCATAAGATCACTGACCGATTGAATAATGCTCTTAACCGATAAGTATTGCCCTCGAACTGAAGTCAAGAAAATGGAAGACGAATTTTACAACTTGGCCATGAAAGGAAATAATCTTAAGACTTATATTAGGAGATTTTAGGAATTAGCCATCTTATGCCCAAACATGGTACCAAATACCAAGAAACTTATGGAAGTCTTCATTAGTGGATTACCCAGAAGTATTGAAGGAAATGTTACTGCCTCGAAGCCTCAAACTTTAGAGGAAGCCATCAACATAGCCTAGAGATTAATGGATCATATAATAAAGCATGATTTTGTGCAAGAAACCAATAATTACAAACAAAGGTTTGAAGATAGAAGAAACACCAACAACAACAACAACTATCCTAATGAACACAACAATAATAACCACTCCAACAATCACAATCACAACAACTACCAAGATAACCGCAACAATAACAACCATAACAATGATTACCACCAACAACAGCATAAAAGACAAGAAGCCTTCAAGACTTATGCTGCTACCAATGGGTATACTGGAAACCTTCCCTTGTGTAAAAGATGTAGACTACATCACACGGGACCTTGCAGTGTCAAGTGTCAGGTTTGCAACAAGAAGGCCACCAGACACAAGTAGCAGCAAAACAAAGACAACCACTAGAAATGACTACAAACAGATCCTAATTATATGCTGTGGAAAGAAAGAACATTATGCAAATCAGCGCTCAAAAGCAAATAATTAGGCCACAGGAAAGCATACTTAGAGATGAACTTGCTTTTGTTCACTTTAGAATTCCTACCCTAGAAACAACTCTTGAGAATATTCAAGTTTCATCAGAATCTTCTCCAATCTGAAAACCCCAATCATCAAGCTACAATCCTTGTCTAAAACTTGTTATCATTCACATTGTATGTAACTAGATTTTGGGACCTGTCTTTGTAAAACTCTAATTTTAAATGAATGATAAAGTATCTTTTAAAAACGTCTCTTTTGAGTCGTTTTCTATGATTGTGTCTGTGATTCATGAAGTAATACACCAGATTAGCTTCCGCTGCTATATTGTAAAAATGGGGGTGTTACAGATTGATATCAGAGCCCACGGTTATAGAGAACAAGGTCAAAACCTTAACTATAACTACTTTTCCTTAGCCATCAATGTCCTCCATGCCACTACATTCCCTGAATTGTAAAGATGCCACTACTTTTTCCGAATAGTATGTAAAAATACATAACTGCTATACTAATATATAAATAACTTATGTTATTTACACTGAGTTGTGATACAGAATTATGTCTACTCCCGAATATATATATCCTATTATTATCCTATCTGATATCGATGTTGAGGATACTTTTTCCTCTACACATTCTCCTGACTATATCCTGGCTTTATCAGACTATTCTCTGGCTTCACCAAGAAACACCTCTCCTAACTCTTTAGATGATTTAACTAAAGATCTTTTATCCTCACTATCTATATCACCTTTTCATGATGATCTCCATATTCTAAAATTTTCCGTTATATCCTGCAACGTAATAACAAGGAAACACACAAGAATCTATACAATACCAAATGATTTCAGTACCACTAGGTATGAAAATTTTGACAAAGACTTGTGATAGCATTCTTATTCGATGTTGACTTTTAAAGGTTAATGGATAACGATTCTTTACGATCAGAGTGGCGCAGCAGAAGCTTGGTAGGCCCATAACCTATAGGTTCCATAAATCGAAGTATTCCATCCACCCAGGTTCTGACAAGATATATCAAGATTTAGAGAAATTCTATTGGTTGTCATCAAGAGGTGTGGTCTTGGAAATAAGTAGACGTGTGAAATGAGGCAATTATAATTATGGTGCGCAACATAATTATAAATGCATCACACACGTGGACTTGTGACCTTGATTATCCTAACATAAAGATCAAATTCATGCCCAGTACCTACATCTATTCCCAAACAATACCACTACAACTTTCAACTAAATCTCGGGACGAGATTTCTTTAAGGGGTGGAGACTATAACAACCCGCAATTTTCATCAATGTAAATATCCATCTATTAAGTTAGATGCAATGTACTATCTATCTATTATATATGAACCACCTTTTTCAGGGAAATTTTTCGCTTTATTACATTACTTGCATTACCAATATCTCAATATGCAATGTAACTTGCATATCTAAAGTTAACGAGCTCACGCAACCTACCTATGGCAATCCTATCTTCATATATGTCAAGCAAACATCATAACATGTCAAGTCAATATCATAATATCATTTTTACAAAGTACATTACTCATATAATGTACCATTTGCAACGTTATATCAAGACGGGCTTTAAACCGTTATCGTATACCTCTAAACCCTAATTCCATGAAAAGTTAATATCTAAAGTGAATGCATAAGCTACTAAAGCATATGTACAAGTAATATAACATCTTAATTGAAATATAAACTCCCTCCAAGTCAAAGTACAAGTCTTTAAAAACACAATGTACAAGTCACTAAGCATGATCTCTAAAATAGCCGTTTTACCTCTGTTTTCATTCTAGTTTCTTCACCACCACTTTCATACAAGCTACTACACTCAATATACAATGTGTAAACCCTAATTATTCTACTCATAAGCTCTCATATATATTTTTACACTCAAAACCCTAATTCAAAACCCTAAACCCTAAAACCGAGCTAGTTTCTAAACTATGACCCATTTATTGATTTTTATCCTTTTTAAACCTCAATCAACACTCAAATAAGTTGTAATAACTTATTTTACAACCTTGACCATCCTATTTCATCATCATATCATCATTTCATTTCATTTATACGTAAATTGAATCCGAGAAACCCTAAACGTACCTAAATGAAACATACGACCCGTTTACTCATTTTTAACCATTTTAATCTCAAACTATCAATCAAGTACTATTGTAAACTCATAATATGAGTTTATAATCCATGATCTATCATTATATTAGCATTGTACACAAATTGAAAGCCTAGAAAACCCTAATGTGCCCTAATATGACCCACGACATGTTTTACTCATTTTCTATCCATTTTAACCCAAACCACTTATCAATTCTCGTTAATAATCATTGATACAAACCTTGAGAACATATATCTATCATTACATGATCAATGTGCTCGAAAACCAAACCTAGAAAAGCAATTCGAGCCCTAATAAGCTCAAATGAACCCGCGGCATACAATCTTGCAATTTGACCCATTTTTAACTCTTTCTTGCAACTAAGCACCTCCATGACAAGCACCACAACCTTCCTAAGCAGCTTATGCAACTGCTATGACCATTCCATGGTTGCTTGAAGCTCCATATCACCTCCTTTGTAGCTAAAACCAGCCCAGCCACCTATTGTCCCAAAATCACATCCAACACTTCAATCTACTATCCTAGACCTTCATACTCACACCATAGCTTCAACACTTCATCCCCTAGCTACTCCACATGTCCAAGATCAGATCACAAAGCTCCCTTAATCACCTAGACCTCTAACGAGTATAAATAGAGCTCAAAACTCTTCACTTCAACTCATCCCCTACTTCTTCTTTCTATAACCCATTAGAGAAACAATTCTCTACTCAAGAAGGTCCTAAGGAGATCCAAAAACAAGAATCAAGAGAATCTTTGAAGCCTTGAAGCCCCGGAGTCGTTATTCTAGGCGTACGAAGCTAAAAGTCCTGATTTAGACCCGTTTCCAAGCTATAAGCTCAAACCCAGGTTCTGGATGTTCGACTTCTGCTCCTACACTCTTATAATGTTCATATGATCCCAAATAAACTCTTGTTAAAGTTTCATAACTCAATTCATGCTCATTTTCCATTTTGATCCAAAACCGTACACCCGAAACCCTAATTTTATGTTTTTTTTTAAAACTAAAAGTTATAATGGTTAAATGTTGTTATAATCTATCCTAACATGCTTAATTAATGTTAATATAACCACCTTATTGATTATTGAAAGAATTTGAATTAAAAACCTACGCGTTTTCATTATGAAACCCTAATTTGACCCGTTTTGAGTCCTAGCTTAACGAATCATTATTTTAAACTTTTGTTACGTTAAATCTTCATATTTTAGCTTATATTAATAAGCTAAAACATTCAAATATCATTTAGAAACTTAACATAAGCTTGCATGGCATTTTGGACTTGTTTTGCAAAAGTATTCCATGCAAAGGGTATATATCGTAACTTTCTGATATTAATAACTAGAAGGACTGAAAATGTCATTTTATCAAAATGATAACTATAGGGGTCTATTATGTCACTTTCTAAAGTACAAGGTTTACTTTGTATATCATTTAAACTTAAAGGACCAAACTCGTAAAAGTGCAAACTCCAAGGGTATATTTTGCCATTTTCATTCTCAAGGGTCTAAAATGTAACATTTTGAAAAAGTATAAAAATGTATTCAAAAAATTACAAGACATAACTTTAATTAACGCTTGTCGTGCTTAACATTTCCAGATATTGAATAAAATGCTTAAAACCGATCATCCGGAAGCTATATCGTACCACAATACTAAGGAGCTTCATATTAAGAGGTTTCATCTTGGTATTACGTTCTGACTGAGTTGTTGGGTTTATGATTTAAAGTGCCCTAGCTCCTCAAACGTTTACTGAATGACTTCTGAATTAGATGGCCCGAACGGTGATACAATAATTCCAAACTTTCCAATCAAACTCATAACAATATTAGACTCTCTGAACCAAAGATCTAGAGTACAATCTTCCTAAGACTTAACATATGTACTCAGGTTGCGTGACGTGGCTATTTACTATCATTTTGCTATATCAACCATCCCCGGTTAAGATTGTGATAAGGCCGTCCGCTTTCATTTTGGAATATTTATTACATCTACCTATCAGGTGAAGTTCATAACCTTGCCTTTACTCATTTTACATGTCACTTCATGTCATGTTTTAATAAATATTGGTAATCACACATATTACTGTTGGAAGGAAAGCTATCAAGGAAAATGAATTCATGCATATTAGTGGAAAATTTTTCTCCCGTGGAATTTTTCATGTGATAATTTTAATCATTGTATTTAAATACTAATATTTTTTATTTAAAATTAAGTGGAAAATGTAATTTAAATTTGATCTAAGAAGATTCCACTAAATGTTCTAAACCGGCAAAGATTCGGATTAAGATGACAAGTGATCACGGAGTTGATTTGGTACCCCTTATTTGAGATTGAAGTATGTTTCATGAAGGCGTCTACTTATTTCATCATCGAGACTTCCTTTTATTTCTAAACCTTTTCATCAAACCCATCTATCGATTGATGAGTTGCTTGAGCGTTACCGTTATGATTTTGACTCTAGATTATCTAGTTATTTCCTGATGTAAGGAGTTACATTATAGTGCTCACGGGTTATAGCTATCACTTAAAGGAGTTACATTGTAGTACTCAGTGTCACACGCAGATGTCGATGTAGATATTTTATGATGGTGTTGTAACTTCTTATTACTTTCTGGTTGTGTATAGATTTTATTAGATTTATCTTGCACCTTTCTTCCAATCAACAACAGTGCAAGATTAAGTAACAAATTTGGGGGATTTTACTTCAGTTTCAGTTTGGTTTATCAGAGTTTACTTTCAACTCATATGGTCACAGCAATAGCCGACAGAATTCGAGGTTGGTAAGTTAGCCAGAGAGTTTAAAGGTTGAGATGTAATCAACAATTCTCACGGGATAATTGAAGCTACAGAACGTCAATGGTACCTCACAGTCTAAGCAAAATCCTTCAAAGTTCTTCAATGTCTTTCATAACTTTTCAAGATTGTTACTTATGATAAGAACTTCTCGAGTATATGTGCGTACACGTCAATGATACTTCCGAGAGTTCAAAACCATCATGGGGAAAAATGTGTACATCAGGGACTTAGTTGACTTTGATGTTACTATGTCAACTTCCAAGGGGAAGTAGTGTATACTACTTTACTTAGTATGGTTTGTGAAGTATTCTGCATACGTGAGAAGAATTGTTGCTGATTCCTTGCATGTACCCCCGAACGAATATTCACCAAGACCTAATGACAAGTAGCAGTAGTATTTGATGTGGTTTTCTACTTCTACAAAATTCTGTTGTGCACGTTAATGTCAAATAGAAGTTTTTTCTAGCTAAATCAAAGTTTCAGAATTTGCTCAAGAAAGGGATGTTGGTTTGGGGGGAAGCTAATTCAGAAACTTCGCCAAAAAGGAGTCTTTAAAGAAAGCTTTTCAAGACATGTTGCATGAATTGTGGGGAAGTTAATCCAACTCATGCATACTACAATGGTTCCAGAATAAGTAAAGACACAGAAGATCCAAGCTGGAGTACGAGTATCAAGACAGGAAGTTGCAAGTGTCATCTTCAGCATTAGAAGCACTTTGGAAGTCCTTATTGTGTTGTAATTATACTTGATAGGAACATTGTAAGTAATTCCGTATGTCCACATATTGGGGGAAGATTGTTAGCCTTAAAATATATTGACTAATACGGAATTACACTAGTTATCATTAGGCAAGAAATACAGGGACTAGAATTGTTAAGTTAGAATAGTTTCCATTGTCTTGACCTAAAAATACCCCCTCCATACTTCCATGGAGGGGTGAGGATTCATTTATATCATTTCAACAAAATGTGTGTGTGTTCTTTCTCTCTCTAAAACACATACACATCTTTCCTTTTTCTCTCACTGAATAATATGGCTAAGTTCTTGTTCAATCCTCCTTGACCTCTGGATCATTTTGTTTAGCTAGTGTTTCTTATTATAATAGACAAGCATGTTGCAGATTTGCTTACAAAAGCTTTTGATGTAAGTAGATTTCAATATTTGATTGTTAGTATTGGAATGATAAATCTTTAAAGTCTTTTATCTCTTTATGTCTTTTTGTAGGAGATTTTATATGAATTTGTACTGTATTTCATGTCATTGAAAGTTTTATGCGTTAAGTATAATTAATACTGCTGGTTATACTTAATACTGCTGAGTTACTACTGTTAGTTATACTTAATATTGCTAGGTATAATTAATACTGTGATAACTGTAAAAAATTGCTATGGCTTGTGTTTTCTTGGTTTTTGGACTAACATTTTGCAGGAAAAACAACGAAAAGTGTTAAATTGATGATGGAAAAGTTGTTTAGAATGTAATTGGAGTTAATGTTGGTGACTCAAAGTTAATGCTGCTAGGGATAACTTGCTACTGTTGGTTCTGAGTTAATGCTGCTAGGCATAACTTACTACTGTTGGTTCTAAGTTAATGCTGCTAGGCATAACTTACTACTGCTGGGTGAAAGTTAATGTTGTTAAGGGTATTTTCATAAATACTTCGATTAAGGGTTTCAATAAGTCATTTAATCGATTTCATACTTTCGTAAACTCTCTAATCACAAACCCTAACTCTATTTTATTATCCATCATCAAAACCCAACACAAATGACGACCCTAAAGTTTGCAGATACTCATAAACATGGTCGCATTTTTGTCTAAACCCGCAGAAAGTGATGGGTTTGAACAAATTGTGGATTTTCTGAATGCACAACCTATAAGATATGCATTAACGGTTAATCCCACTATATATATCTCTTGCATTGAACAATTCTGGTCTACTGGCGTGGTCAAAACTATCAATGAGGAAGTACAATTGCATGCCCTAGTAGATGACAAGAAGATAATTATCTCTGAAGCATCTGTGAGAAGATATCTTAAACTAGAAGATAAGGAAGGTATTGATTGTTTACCAAACTCTACCATTTTTGAACAACTTGCATTGATGGGATATGAGAAAATTTCACAGAAGCTCACTTTTTATAAGCCATTCTTCTCTCTACAATGGAAATTTCTGATTCATAATATTCTACAATATCTAAGTCCAAAGACTATTGCATGGAATGAGTTTAGTAGCACTATGGCATCTGCTATTATCTGCTTAGCAACAAATCAGAAATTCAACTTTTCAAAGTTCATTTTTGAAGGTATGATCAGAAACTTGGATAATGTGTCTAGGAAATTTTTGATGTATCCAAGGTTTATACAAGTGTTTTTGAATCAACAACTTGATGGGCTGCCAACTCATAAGATTATTTATAATGCACCCTCTCATACTAAGAAGATTTTTGAAAATATGAGAAAGGTAGGAAAAGGTTTTTCTGGTAGAGTAACACCTTTATTTCTAATAATGGTGGTGCAACACCAATCACAAATGGGTGAAGGTTTAGTAAATCCAACTGATCCTCATCACACACCCACCATTATTCAACCATCTACTCAACCACAAAAGACACAAAAACCTAGGAAGCCTAAAAGAAAGGACACTCAGGTACCTCAGCCTAGTGATCCTAGTGACAATCTTGCAGATGAGGCTGTCCATAAGGAGTTGGATGATAGTTTGGTGAGGGTTGCCACTACTGCTTCTAGCTTAGAAGCAGAGCAGGACAATGGTAACATAACTAAGACTCGATCCAAGGCAACACCTAATGAATCTAGTTCCCTAGGAACTACTTCAGGTGGTGGTCCCAGGTGCCAAGTAACCATAGGGGATACTATTGCTCAAACTAGGTTTGAGAATGTATCTAAACTTTCTAATGATTCACTACTCGCAAGAGGTAACACACTTCAAAGTGATGAGGATAGACTTAAACTTAATGAATTGATGGAATTGTGTACCACTTTACAAAAGAAGGTTCTTGATTTGGAGAAGACAAAGACCACTCAAGCTAATGAGATTGTTGGTTTGAAAAGGAGGGTCAAAAAGCTTGAAAAGAAAAGATGTTCAAGAACTCATAAGCTGAAGAGACTATACAAATTTGGTTTGAGTGCTAGTGTAGAATCCTCTAGAGATGAAGAAAGTTTGGGTAAAGATGCATCCAAACAGGGGAGGATTAATGTTATTGATGCAGATAAAGACATTACCCTGGTTAATGTAAGATGATGCTGACAAAGAAATGTACGATGTGGGTACTGTGACTGGTGATGAGGTGTTTGCAGAACAAGAAGTTGTTGCTAAAGATGTAAATTTAATTAGCAGCAACTTCTTGTTCTGCAAACACCTCATCACCAGTCACAGTACCTCTAACATCGTACATTTCTTTGTCAGCATCATCTTGAACATTAACCAGGGTAATGTCTTCATCTGCATCAATAACATTAATCCTCCCCTGTTTGGATGCATCCTTACCCAAACTTTCTTCATCTCTAGAGGATTCTACACTAGCACTCAAACCAAATTTGTATAGTCTCTTCAGCTTATGAGTTCTTGAACATCTTTTCTTTTCAAGCTTTTTGACCCTCCTTTTTCAAACCAACATCTCATTAGCTTGAGTGGTTTCTTGTTATTCTCACAAATCAATGGAACCTTCTTTTGTAAAGTGGTACACAATTCCATCAATTCATTAAGTTTAAGTCTATCCTCATCACTTTGAGTGTGTTAACCTATTGCGAGGGTGAAGTGTATCATTGGAAAGTTTAGATACATTCGCATAATAGTTTGAGCAATAGTTTCACCCTATGCTTTCTTGGCACATGGGACCAACCACCTGACTGTAGTTCTAGGGAAACTAGATTCATTAGGTGTTGCCTTGGATCGAGTCTTAGTTATGTTACAATTGTCCTGCTCTGCTTCTAAGCTAGAAAAGCAGTAGTGGAACCATCACCACAACTATTCATCCAACTCCGTTTGGACAGCCTCTCATCTGCAAGGTTGTCACTAGGATCAAATCAGGCTGAGGTACCTGAGTGTCTTTCTTTTAGGCTTACTAGGTTTTTGTGTCTTTTGTGGTTTGACGTAGTTGGTTTTTTGAATAATGGTGGGTGTGTGATGAGGATCAGTTGGATTTACTAAACCTTCACCCATTTGTGATTGGTGTTGCACCACCATTATTTGAAATAAAGGTGTTACTCTACCAGGAAAAACCTTTTCCTACCTTTCTCATATTTTCAAAAATCTTCTTAGTATGAGAGGGTGCATTATAAATAATCTTATGAGTTGGCAGCCCATCAAGTTGTTTGTTCACAAAAACACTTGTATAACCTTGGATACATCAAAAATGTTCCTTGACTCATTATCCTATTTTGATCATACCTTCAAAAATGAACTTGAAAAGTTGGAATTTCTGATTTGTTGCTAGCAGATAATTGCAGATCGCCATAAGTGCTAACTAAAATCCATTCAATGCAAAGTCTTTGGACCTTAGATATTGTAGGAATATTATGAATCAGAAATTTCCATTGTAGATGAGAGAATGGCTTATTAAAGTGAGCTTCTGTGAATATTTTCTCCAATATCATCAATGCTAGTTGTTCTAAAATGGTTGGAGTTTGGTAAACAATCAATACCTTCCTTATCTTCTAGTTTAAGATATCTTCTCACAGATGCTTCAGAGATAATTATCTTTTACACCACCAACTGATGGAATCCAGATACGACTGCGTTTTCAAAAAGTAAGTATGTCCTTGCTTTTTCTAAACTGCGTTTTGAGAGGATCAAATCGCAAATAATCGATTATTTACTTTCCCTATCCAAACACTACTTTTCAAATTATAGCGTTTTCGAAACGAGATAAGCAGATTATCTTCATTCAAATGCAATCCGAAACACCCTCTAAATACATAGCATATGAAAGCCCTATAAATTGAGGCTTCTTTGTAGTTTGAGATATCAATGAAAATGCATTCCTTGTTCTCTCTATTCTTCTAAGCTTATAATTATTGGTTATTTATTTCGAACATAAAAGAATATATATGTTGGTTATCCATTTTCTTTTGAACATTAAGGGTCCGTTTGGTTTAAAGATGGGTTTATGATTAGGATTTGGATTTGGATTTGAATTTGATTTAGAATTTGAATTTGGATTTAAGGTAGGAGAGAGAAAATATATTTAAAAATATATTATATATTAAAATATAAATTAAAAATTATTTTTATATATATTATAAGAATAAAAAGGAAAAGATAAAGGAAAAAATACTTGTGTCAGAAAACCACTCAAGCTCTACACCTTTTACACAACCCACAAATTTGGAATACATTGTTAAACCTGAATTTCAAAAAGGCAACCAAGCGGCTGATTTCAATTTTATAATCCAAACCCCAGTCCAACCACCCAAACCAAACGGGCCCTAAAACTTTATTAATGTCACATGACTTGAGCAGTACAGCTATTTAGAGGCTTTACTTTAATATCTCATCAAGGAATCATTTCAAAGGTGGTTGCGGTTTTAATATTTTCCATTAAAATAAAGTCCCACAAACTTTACTTTAAAATTTCATCAAAGAATAATTTAAAAGGTGGTTGTGGGTTTTAATATTTGACATTAAAGTAAAGTTAAGAGATGATGTGCACAATAAGAAACCCTAACTAGATTAGATCCGGAGGTCGGGGAGGATTAAACAAGAACTTAGCCATATTATTGATGACAAAAAAAGGAAAGATGTATGTGTATTTTAGAGAGAGAAAGAACACACACACACACACTTTGGTGAAATGATACAAATGAATCCTCACCCATCCATGGAAGTATGGAGGGGGTATTTATAGGTCAAGACAAGGGAAACTATTCCAACTTAACAATTCTAGTCCCTGCGAGTCTTGCCTAATGATAACTAATGTAATTCCGAATATGTCAGCATATTTTAAGGCTAACAATCTTCCCCCAATATGTGGACATACGGAATTACTTACAATGTTCCTATCAAGTACAATTACAACACAATAAGGACTTCCAAAGTGCTTCCAATGCTGAAGATGACATTTGAGTTCTCCTGGTCTTGAAACTTATACTCCAGCTTGGATCTTCAGTGTCTTTAATTATACAAGAACCATTGTAGTATGCATGAGTTGGATTAACTTCCCCCCAATTCATGCAACATGTCTTGAAAAGCTTTCTTCTTAGACTTTTTTTTTTGTTGAAATTTCTGAATCAGCTTCCCCCCAAACCAACATCTCTATCTTGAGCAGATTCTGAAACTTTGATGTAGCTAGAAAAAACTTCTATTTGACATTAACGTGCACATCAGAATTTTGTAGAAGTAGAAAACCACATCAAATACTACCGCTACTTGTCATTAGGTCTTGGTGAATATTCTTTCGGGGGTACATGCAAGGAATCAGCAACAATTCTTCTCACGTATGCAGAATACTTCATAAACCATACTAAGTAAAGTAATCTACATTACTTCCCCTTGGAAGTTGATATGGTAACATCAAAGTCAACTAAGTCCCGGATGTACACATTTTCCCCCATGATGGTTGCGAACTCTCGGAAGCATCATTGACGTGTACGCACATATACTCGATAAGTTCTTGTCTTAAGCATCAATCTTGAAAAGTGATGAAAGACATTGAAGAACTTTGAAGGATTTTGCTTAGACTGTGAAGTACCATTGACGTTCTGTAGCTTCAATTATCCCTTGAGAATTGTTGATTACATCTCACCCTTTAAACTCTCTGGCTAACTTACCAACCTCGTATTCTGTCGGCTATTGTTGTGACCACTTGGTGAAGTAAACCCGATATACCAAACTTGAAACTGAAGTAGAATCCCCTAAATTTGTTACTTAATCTTGCACTATTGTTGATTGAAGAACGGTGCAAGATTAAATCTATAAGTACTCTATACTCAACCAGAAGAGTATAAGAAGTACACCACCTCTTGAAATTATCCACATCGACATCTGCGTGTGACACTGAGTACTACAATGTAACTCCTTTAAGTGATAGTTATAACCCGTGAGCACTACAATGTAACTCCTTACATCAGGAAATAACTAGATAATCCAAGTCTTAATCATAAGCTGTATACGTTCAAGAAAGTCATCAATCGATAGATTGGGTTTAAAGAAAAGGGGGTTAGAAATAGAAGGAAAGGTCTCGATGATGAAATATGTAGAGACGCCTTAGCGCGATGTAAACCCAACTTCAATGATAGATCAAATAGGGAAATACCAAATCAACTTCGTGATCATTGTCATGTAATCCGAATTTTAGAGATTGTAGTTTTTAGTGATGAATCTTTTTGATCGTTTTTAGTGTTTGTTGTGTTGTTGAAAATCAATTAAGTTCAAAGGAATTTGTGTACAAGTCTATGATTTAAACCGCAAAAAAAAGAATGAAATTTTACTAAATCAAGAAAAAACGTGAATAAAAAATTGTTGTGATGTTTGAAAAAAAATGGGAATTTTGAAATCGTTGTTTGAAATTGTCAAGTTAGTGAGCTTTTGGATCGATTAATGAGTTTGACTAGAGGACAAATGGTTGCGAAACCAGTTAACTTGGGAAGGTTTTCTATGTTTTAACTGGTTTAATTATGAATATAAGGGACAAACGGTGCAAACTAGAATCAACTAGAAGGTTTATAAGCAACCAAGGGCTCATGGTGTAATTGTAGTAAGTAACTTCCAGGATTGCATGTGTCATATATTCCCAATTCTTCTTAATTAAATGCACCAAATTCCCTCTTTTTCTATCTTTTTCGTTTCAAAATTCATAAAAATGGAACGTTTTAAATTTTATCTCGCGGACTCATACGGTGATCGTCGGTTAAAAGCAAATATACCAAGTTGATCGAAAACGAATCACGATCACATCGGTATAAGTTATAAGTCCCGTAGATAACCGACACTTAAAACCGAAAAATCTGAAATGACTTGTTATTTATTTTTGTTTCGGTAGAAAACGTAAGATTTTGTTTCCGTGAACTTGTTAAATCGGTTCCGAGTGCTTGTGAGTTGTCCGGTTCCTTATGCTTGTGAGTTGTTCGGTTCAAAAATAAAACGAGTTGTTCGGTTCTATAAGTTGTTCGGTTGATGAGTTGTTCGGTTCTAAATGATTTTGGTTGTTTGGTTTCCAAATGATATAAGTTGTTCGGTTTCCAGATGATATAAGTTGTTCGGTTTTCAGATGGTTTTGGTTGTTCGTTTTCTAAATGGTTTTGGTTGTTCGGTTCGACAAAAATGTCAAACACCTTGAGTGCACCTATTTCATCTCTTCGTTTCAGCCGTGATTGATTATGTTTCGTACCACAAAACGTGAAAGACCACAAGTTATCCAAAGTTAGCCAAAAGCTATCGTAATAAGCTGTTAAAATAAGCTAATAGCCAAATAAACCGGGACAAAACTAGCAACAATAAGCTTGTGACAAGAAGCTTGAAATAAGCTCTCAAAAGTTGCGACACCAATTCTTGCTTATGATATTGTTGTAGCCACGTTATAAGCCACAAGCGTAAGAGACCAAAACAAAGAAAAAAACAAAGAATACTAATGACTTACGTTGTTGGACAAAAGATTTTGATGGGATGTATAAGACAAGCTGAAGACGAAAATGTAGAAAAAAACAAATTTAAGATAATGGATTTTAAGAGAGAAAAAAAACAAGAAACTGTTTTATAATAAAAAATAACCGAACATGAATAAGCTCAAAAATAAGCCACCACAACAAAAAAACCACAAACACAACACGCATGAACACAATACACCCCCGGTTTGCTCTTGATACCAATTGTGCACAATAAGAAACACTAACTAGATTCGATCCGGAGGTCGGGGAAGATTAAACAAGAACTTAGCCATATTATTGATGAGAGAAAAAAGAAAGATGTGTGTGTATTTTAGAGAGAGAAAGAACACACACACTTTGGTGAAATGATACAAATGAATCATCGCCCCTCCATGGAAGTATGAAGGGGTATTTATAGATCAAGACAAGGGAAACTATTCCAACTTAACAATTCTAGTCCCTGCGAGTCTTGCCTAATGATAACTAATGTAATTCCGGATAAGTCAACATATTTTAAGGCTAACAGATGACACTTCAATTCATTCTTAAATGACATTACATATTTGCATCACAACTTGTAAACTTGTAGGTACTAAAAATATTACTTTGAATTATATTGCATAAGCCAAGAGATGGCACTTTGAGCAAAGAAACTAAATACACATCTGCTCAAGTAAAAAAAATTGTTGGTGAAGAGGTGAGGTCACTTTGTTTGGTTAAGGGCAATAGTAAAGAGACTTGGGTTTCTTTATGTATGTGTTTTTTTAGAGACTAGGGTTTCTTTATCTGTTAAAATTTGGACTCTATCTAGTTGCATTTTTTAGAAGAGACACTCTATTATAGGGATGGGCATTTGGACCCGAATCCCGGTATCGAACCGGTACCGTATCGAAACGGTACCGACTCTCGGTATACGGTACAAGACCGTTACCATGAATCCGAGCAAAAAAATCGGGACCACTAATTCGGTACCGGTACCAAAACGAGATAATACCGAAAAATACCCGAAATTTGAGTTGTCATAAGAAAAGAAACCAAACGTCCCAAAAACGTACGGTAACAACCATAGCTCTGTCATAAATCTAAAAACAATTAAACCCTAACTAATTATTAATCAGTCAAATCATCAAATTTACTATCTTTAAATCATCTTGATCATCATCATCAAAAAAAGTAAAGGTAGACGTCCCTAATATGCACAGTAGTTTGCAATGATTATTAATTTATTTTATCAAATAATGAGGATATATAGTTACATCAATGATTATTAGTTTATATATCAAATTTTCATGTATCAGTGTACACATATTAGCTTGTCGACTCAAGTTGTTAGTCACATACGAGTGGATTATTAGTATATAATGATTATTAGTTTATTACATCTAGTTCGCATATATCAGTATACATAGTTACACCAATGATTTTAGTTTATTTTGTATCTAATTCGTATATATTGATTTTATGTAAAGAGATGATACAATTTTCAAAGAAACCTTAATGTTAAATATTGATGAATCGGATTCGGGTTATGATAATGAAGCTTCGGTTCAAAATCACTCGAAACTGCACGTTATATCCCTTTTTTTGTTGTTGTTATAGAAAGTTACTAGCGTGGAATCTATAATTTTGTTTTTATTCTACAAAAAATAGGAAGTACCAGATAGGTACCGATTTCCCAGTACCGGGTACCGATACCGGTTCTGGTACCCGAATTCTGTTTGGTACGGTACCGGTACACACATTTCATGCTCGGGAAAAAATCAGTACCACCAATTCGGTACGGATTCGATACCAATCTGGTACCGTGCTCATCCTACTCTATTATGCGCATAACATAGTTGTATAGTTTTTTACGGTGTCCTCTATATACTTTTACAATGAGTGTCTCAATCAAAATAAGACGCGTGATAATTGCAATCCTTTTTAAAACTTTGGTAAATGATATCCTAATAAATATATGTGATCATCATGTTATTTGTCCATGTTTAATTGAAGTACATTTATTCTAGTGTTACTTGATTCTTCTATACATGTACGGATATGAATTGGAAAAATTCTCAAATTGGACCAAAAGTCATGATGCTAGTCACTCTTTGTCTAGAAAAATATTTCTAACCCAAAATAGATCAGGGCGAGACGTATTTAGTGCAACTTAATCAGAAGTCGTCATGTGTCTCATATTTTATTATTTAAGTAATTTATGTGTAAGTGGGCAACTTGTCCTTTTGGACGACTTGTACTTAGGGCGACAAGGTTTTTTTTTGTCTTTTTACATGATTTTAGTTGTACTTTTTTAACAAATGGCGTCAGATTTTTCTCATTTTATCCTCCAAATTAGCACACAAACACATATACTGGTACAAATTAAACACGCACAAATAAAAACACACATGTTCATCTTCATTTCTATCCTCCCCACACAGATCTTGCTGCCGTTGGTGTTTTCCCTGCGATTATGGGTATTGGTCCAGCTGCAATCAAGAGGATCTATCGTTATAATGTGCAAGAAGATTGATTTGCTATGAATTATACATCTTCATCCTCATCACTAGGTACCAGCGATTTTCTTTGTGGTTATCGAACATTGAAAAATGAGTTCATCACGTGAGAAAGATGAAGGAAGTACGCAGTAGGTGAGCAGCCTGGTGGTCCAGCCGACCAACGATAGTCCCGCCGGTAGCGATTATGAACGCGGTGAAGTTCGCCTTTATTAACAACAACTCAATCAAGGTCTATTTATTTTTAGATCTGTTTTAATTAGGTCTATTTATATATAAAGCCCTAAATTTGTTGTACTTAGGTCAATTAAGGAATTTGTTACTTGTAGGTAATGTCATTTTATAACTTTGTTTACACTTTTAGTTTATGTGATATTTAAAATTTTGGATTAATTGTATTTAAAGTAAACTATTCAAGTTTTATAAATATGTTTTTACATGTTTTGTGCAACAGATTTGTAAATGGCTACAGCAACTGCAGCTGGTGCTGTTGCGTTGTTATATTATACATTAAATAAGAAGCTACAAATGACTCCTACGACGGAAGATGATGACGAAAGTGAGAGCCTTGTGCAGAGTAGTGGTCCTTCAGGTGGTGTTGAGCGAGTTTCTCATAGGCTAATTCAGGTGCCTGCGACGTGGTTGGAAACTATTTCGACATTGTCAGAGACACTGAGGTTTATTTTTTTTTTTTTTTTTTTGTTGTTTTTTTTTTTTTTTTTTTTTTTTTTTTTTTTTTGGCTGATTCGGCGTTGCGAGTGGTTTGGAAATATTTTTGACATGTGTCGGGAGACATGAGGTTTAGTATTCCGAGACTTTAAGGAAGATCGGACCATATTGGAGATTGGGCTTTTGGTTTAGTTATTTGTTACGAAAATGGTTAGTATGGGTTACTTATTTTTCATCTCGTTGGAATGTTTACAAAGTATTTTGTGATACGAAATTTCTCTGTATTAAAATTGCGTATAGTCCATATCAAACAACAGATGGCTAGCTTTTCCTCGCACATTTGTTACCCCTAATCTGGCAGCATAGCGAGGGCTTGTTAACATAAGTTATGACAGTGTTATGTAGGTGTTCGATTATGGTTATGGATTTGTGTTAATAAGGTTAAGGATAAGACTTATAGGATTAAAGATATAAGGATCATTTAACTGCCACTGCCATCCTGGTGTAATACAGACTGTTAGGAAATGAATAATGATAAGGCGAAAATTTAGTATCTTAGTTTTACAGATGCGCGGGGAGGCGCTAGGGTTCACACTCCATATGCTTTTTTTTTGAGTTTAGGAATATCGTGTGGTCCCCTTTTTATAATTTACCCTGATTAGTTTAGGATAAAGTGATTCTTGTATTGGCATGGCACCCTATCTGTTGGAAGTGATGCATGTGGTTATTGTAGATGGCAAAATGGGCAGGTTGGTAATGGGAAAGAACGGGTAGTCATGTTGGATTGACTCGCTCACACTTGTCTACTTTTAGTATCATAGTTAATCAATATATCAAGCATGATATAAAAGTTAGTATAAAGCATTCATCACTTAAAAGGAGAATGTAGACACTTGAATACACTTTCGGTGACTTTCATATGATCTTTTATATATTTAATTTAAACGTTTTAGTTTTACTGTCGGTTGGACCAGTTACGATTAGTTTAACGAAATTGACCTTCTTTTACTTACAGGGTTGAAAGTTCCCCTTTGACCGTTACTTGTTACAATTATGTACAGTCGTAAGTAGAAGAATGTTGCAACATGGACATGTTCTCTGTGTATAGGATTAGTGAAATGCTACCTTTTTAAACTTGTCACATACCCGTTAGAGTACAGATTACCATGATAAAGTTTGTAGTTTGATAAATCTTCAATCTTCATTTGTTACCCCTTCTGGCAGTATAGTGAGTGCCTCGTTACCAATAAGTTATGACAGTTGTTATGTAGGTGTTCGATTATGGTTTATGGATTTGTGGTAAATAAAGGTTAAGACTTAAGGTTATAGGATAAAAGATATAGGATTTTTAAATGCCCTGCCATCCTGGTGTAATACAAGACTGTTAGGATAAAAATAGAGATAGGCAAAATTTAGTACTTAGTTTACAATAGGTGGTAGGCGGTTCACCTCATATGCTTTTTTTTAGTTTAGCAGTCTGGAATATCGTGTGGTCCCCTTTTTATAATTTACCCTGATTAGTTTAGGATAAAGTGATTCTTGTATTGACATGGCACCCTATCTGTTGGAAGTGATGCATGTGGTTCTTGTAGGTGGCAAAATGGGCAGGTTGGTAATGGGAAAGAACGGGTAGTCATGTTGGATTGACTCGCTCACACTTGTCTACTTTTAGTATCATAGTTAATCAATATATCAAGCATGACATAAAAGTTAGTATAAAGCATTCATCACTTAAAAGGAGAATGTAGACACTTGAATACACTTTCGGTGACTTTCAAACAATTATCTATTTAATTAAACTTTTTAGTTTTACCTGTCGAGTTGGACCAGTTACGAATAAGTTTAACGAAAATTGACCTACTTTTACATACAGGGGTTGAAAGTTCCCCTTTGCCGTTACTTGTTACAATTATGTACAGTCTAAGTAGAAAGAATGTTGCAACATGGACATACCTGGAGATAGGATTTCGTGAATGCTACATTTTAACTTGTCACATAACCCGTTAGAGAAGTTACCTGAAACAGTTTGTAGTTTGATAAATCTTCAAACTTTGAAGCTTGTTTCTTGTCATGATCATATGATGAAACTACCTCAAAGTATGGGTAACCTCGAAAAACTAAGACATCTTGATATTGATCACACTAGCAAACTGAAAACAATACCGAAAGGGATTGAAAAGTTGACCTTTCTTTGATCATTAAGCACTTACTCATCGAAACCAGGGATGTGTCATGTAAATGTACTCTTGATGATCTGAAACACTTGAATAATCTCCGAGGTAGTATCAACATAGAAGGCTTGAACCGGGCAGATACAAGTGAGGATATGGAAGCCGAAGTTCAAAGCTAGCAACACCTTGTAAATTTTCATATAAACTGCTCATTGGCATGCTTCGACTTGAAATATGCAATCGGAGGTGATATGGAAGATGGATTTTAAATATAGAACATCTTGCAACAGATGTGATTCACGCCCTCCATTTGAACACAAACTTGGGAACCTTACAAATAGATAAGTATGGTGGTCAACAATTTCCTGGTTGGATGGTTTCTTTAACCAATCTAAAGAAGCTTCGGCTCCAAAAGTAGGCCAACTGCACTTGTTTTCTGCCTTTGGGAAAGTTGCCATTGCTCAAGGAAGTCCATATCGAATATATAAAACTCTTACACGTGTGAATTATGAGTTTCTTATAAGGTAATGGGAGATATAGAAAAAGCATCATTGTCATCATATACTGCAACTGCATTTCCAAAGCTGGAGAAGCTCAAATTCTCACAAACGGAACAATTGGAACAATGGAACGTTACAAAGAATATCAAGATCATGCCTCGCCTTTATTACCTGAAACTTTCACACTGCAATAAGTTGCAGTCATTGCCACAAATAGTTTTAGGCTTACCATTTAAGAAACAGCGCATCCGTAAATGTGTCATATTGAAGCAAGGATACCAAAAAGAGACAGGAGTGGACCAGGAGATGGTATCACATATCTCAAGTGTACGGGTTCTTTGATGCTTGATTATACACACAATGGTAAAAGTGTAAGTACGAGCTTGATGAGACTGAAACTACTGAATATTCTGACACTTAAACTCAACTGGAAAGTCTACGTACAAGATTGGCTCGACTTTATTGCACCCTTACCCGAGGCAAATCGCGGTAAACTGAACCTTGTTGATATAATTCATTCACCGTATATACGCTTATTCTGCTTTCTTTGTTTTAGCGAAGTTGGAAGACAAAAAACAACCACCCCATAATCCCAACAAACCTTTGTTTGCAATTTGTCAGGTTTAAGGTGCAATAGTTTACTCATTAATTGTTCTTTGTGGTTATAAATATGTCACAATTTTTACTTTTTATCTATGTGGGACAACTTTGTAAATAAAATTTTCAAATCATGTTGTACAATAATCCCAATCACTAGTAGATCAAAGCCAAGAAGAACAAATAGATTGAAACTTATTTGGTACCATGTAACCCAGTTGAAAAATGCTTGAAAAATGACCAAGTGTAAGAAATGAAGGTGATAAAACAAAACTTTGGTTCCTTAATAAACACAACAAACAGGACAAGTTTGTCAGTCAGTCTGCAGGTGTAAACAAATTATGAGATCATGTCTCAAGTCTATACTATCTACAACAAGACACTCACCATGATTTTTCTACAACACTACGTCGATTTCTTCAAAACTACTATGACTTTTTAGTGATGTCTCTTCTTTCTCGAGTTCCTGTATCAGTTTTTCAATTTGTCTTCTAATTTGTCTTCCTATAGAACAAAGCATAAAGTGATCAAGCTATCATAATATTATAATCTAATTTTACTGTAGCAAACGATCCCGTGAGGTTAGAAATATCCCTACTTGGTCTCTCAAAACCACGTGATCCTCTTCCTGATCCCCTCGATCCCCGATCATTATCCGAGTCAACTATTGAGGAGCTTTTCCTTCTCCCACTCCTTCTCCCTTAATACGGACTTGAGGGCATGTGAACTAAATGCATATGTAAAAACTAGAAAGAGGGGGTAGGGGGGGGGGGGGGTGGGGGGGGGGGGGGGGGGGGGGGGGGGTTTGAATATTTTTAAAAAAAATCCGTTAATATACTTAAGCGTTATAAAAAAGTTATGCTTAGATATAGTTTGATGTCGAATTGTATTCAACTTCAACCAACCTAAGGAATCACAACTAAACTATCTAATAATCAAGTATTAAGTAAGAAATAACGAAATAAAACGATCAAAAAGACCAAGCTCCATAACAAGAAGAAACCCATGAGATTTATAGTGGATTCGGCAAAACGAAGCACCTCACTTCTCTTTCTCTTCGTGCTCCCTACACAGTCGTATATATTTTTCCACAGTACTCTCTTTAATCCTCTCCTATAAATCCCTACTCTACTTCCCCTCCCCGAGAACTCCACTCTCCACTAGAGAATTCACTACTTTCAATCATCACTGGTGCAACAAAAAAAGCTCCCTTTATATGTTAATTAATGGGCGGAGAAAACCGGTTACCCCCACCCCCCACCACCATCACCACGGCCCTCCCACACCCACCCCACGTTCCGTTAGTGTACTGCCTACTTTTCTACTACCTTTCTAGCCTTTCTTTCCTTTTTTTTTCTTTTTTCTTTTATTTTTTTCTTTTTTTTTTCTACCCTTTCCCGACAATAAACACTAAGCTAGATGTCGAGGGTCCTAATCTTTTTTACATAATCTTATCTTATTACTTTTTTAAACTTATTACTTATTATCTTTTAAAATCCCCTTTGAACTTATCTTCTAAAATCTTTTATTTTTCATTTTAGTTTAAGCTTAAGCTAGATACCAATATAAGTAACTCTTCATAAGTACTTGCTATCAAAAACACACTACAACAACATCAAACAAATTAATACAAAGATCCAAAACACAAACTCAAACGAACTCACTATCGTCTTTTTATCATAAACAACACCTCCTTAACACTCGTTCTTCTGAATAACAACACCCCGTCCATTTTCTTCTTTCTCTTATGGTTTCTTTTGCATCATTACTCTGTCATTGATATGAACAAGACACACAATCCCAATCACAACAAACCAATATACAATCTACTAACAAACAAACACTCAAAACACTTGGTCAACAAACTAGATACCAGTTAAATACAACACATACACAAAAATAAATCTAAATGAATGTTAGTGAATCTTGAATGAATAGAAGAGAAAAGATCACTTGATAAACAATTCGGTTAATGTAGAGTGGGTATTTTGGCTAGTATACACGATTTTCTTCTGCTCAGTTTCCCCCCATCTCATTTCTTCTCTTAAATAAGCAAAAGCTTGAGTAAGAAGGTGAAGAATAAAGGGAAAAGACATTACGTAATCCCCCATAGCGAAATCTAACACAAGGAAAGATAGCTGATATACAATGTGTAGGCTTCCTGGAGAATAATACAAAAAACCCCTAAATAACCAACTCTCTCCCTCCCCCCTACAACCCATGCCGAGCCCTGCTCCCCACCCCAAACTCTCCCCTGCCTTATCTCCCCATCACCCCCTCTCTCCTCCCTTCCCTTACCTCTATCATCGTCCCCCCACTACAACATACCAGCTCGCGAAAGACGAAGAAAATTCCTAGCACCAATTAAGATCCATCAACAACTCAAACCCTCATCGCCACCCCCTCGCTTCATTAGCAGGCAAAAATCCCCATGAACTTCCCCAGTACAAAAAACATAACCGAAACTCTCGTTTACCTCCCCCCCCCCCCCCCTACTGCACATAATTCAGATGTAAACCTCATCCAGGCAGCTGACCCACCCACAAGATGACGCCCCACGACCACTCTCTTGGTGCTGAGTGCTGGTTCCCACGTGGGTAGGACCGTAATAAGAAACACTGAACCATCGTCCATGAGGTCCCAGACGGTGAGTATAACCGAGCCTTCCATGTGGCTTTTTAGTGATGTCTCTTCTTTCTCGAGTTCCTGTATCAGTTTTTCAATCTGTCTTCTATAAACAGGCATGAAGTGATCAGCTATCATATTATGTGATAATCTAATTTTACTGTACAACGATCGTGAGGTTAGAAATATCCCTACTTTGTCTTCTGTCACATGATCCTGATCCTGATCCCGATCCCGATCATTATCCGAGTCACTTGAGGAGCTTTCACTCTCCGTCACGACTTGAGGGATTGTGACTAAATGCATAATCTTACCAGCTGGGAAAAATCTGTACGACTCTTTTGTTTCAGGAGTATTGCTCTCTGACGGGCTTTTGATACCTTCAGCTAGGGGTGGCAATTCGGGTCGGGTTCGGGTTGGCGGGTTCGGGTTAACAGGTTGGCGGGTCAGAATACTTCAACCCGAACCTGACCCATTTAATTAATCGGGTCAGTTATGTCAACCCTAACCTGTTTAATAAATGGGTTAGATGGGTTGACCCAAAACCGACCCGAATCTATTTAGACTAAACCCAAACCTGTTAATTTTCGTGTAGGTTTCAGGTCGGGTTTCGTGTCGGGTCAGAAATTGCCACCCCTACCTTCAGCAATAGCTGCCTCCTCTTCTTCCCCCATTTCCTTTTGCCACATCAGCCTCCTCACCTTCACTTTGTTCATATAACTCATGTTCTACTTTTTCCCATAATTCGAATTCGGTCATTCTGTCTTCATGATTACTAGGCTCGTTGACCTCTTCATTGTGGAGTTCATTAGTACGTCATTTACTTGTTTCATCTGATGAAGATACAAGAAGTTCAAGAGCTGTCGAGATGCTTTGGGCTTCTGTGTTGGAAGATGACGACTCTGGAGAATTGGCATTTGTAACTACGGGTCGTTGGCGGGGACCCTGCATGCCCATGATGATATTTTTATAGACGGGCGTGACCATGCAGCCTGAGCCATAGTTTGGGCTCCCCTCATCACAACCTGCAATCACCATCATATGCAAATTTCACTTTAGTATCTTTTCACATGTCTTGAGGTGCTAATTTTGAAAAAAATTCTTTAATACGAGTCAACTTGGCTTATATATTATCTCAAATGGCTATTTGATAGAAATAGAGCAGGTGAAATGGTTTTTTGATAAAACTACCTAAATCAGTTTATCATTATTATGGTAAAAATACTCTTTTTGAAATCCAACTAATGCCGTATACATTTGAGCTAACAAACAAAATGTGGATGTGGGTGATTCCAACTTGTTTTGACCCGTAGAAAGAATGACATATTTCAACCCAAAAGTAAATGGGTCAATTCAGGTTAATTTCAATCTCTAACGGGTCAAATAACTGAAAAGTCCAAAATCACCCAAAGTGTATTTCTGATAAATACAACCTCCTATCATCTAGAAAAAAAATGTAAACAAGTTACACAGCTTACCCGATAAGCGTAATTTTCACCCCTAATGTCAACCATTACAAAAAGGACGCAGGATTTACCTGTGTACCACTAGATACAGGACGAAGAATTTCACCAGCACCAGCAACTTTAGCTTTAGCACTTGCAATCGATGGAAGTCGAGAATCCAATGCTGATGCAGATCGATAGACAGTTCTAAGAATCCTAGTATGCTCAATCTGAGTCCTTAGATCGTTCAGCCAAGCTGACGCTGTAACCTATACAAATAAATAAACCCATGAGGATATGCCCCTCAAAAAAGTTTCTATAATCTACAAGTTATAATACTTAATAATATCAACTTCACCTCTGCACGTAAATCGTCCACTGAAGCGGCTGAGAACGTAGGGACCAGATCAGCTCCGTTTATAACAGATGTAATGAAATCATTGCCGGAATCCGCCAACTCCCAAGTCATACAAGCCCCTGATCATAAAAAACCACCAACAGATATTACACATAGGACGACTGTGATACATAGTTTATAAGGAAGATATACAATCACAAACCTGGCGCAAATGTAACACAAGTAGTTGTAGATAGTTCTTTCTGCTCACGCAACACATAAGTCAAAATTGCAGCAGTCCCACCACCTAAAGAGTGTCCAACTATCTGCGTCCAGTATTAACTCGTTAAACATATACGGAGTATTATACTTTCACACAAAAATACCATTAATTCCCTAGTTTTATAGTCGATTCAGTTGTCAAAGATTTTTTGATTAAAAACTTTCGATTGTGACCTCAAACTTTGTAACTGATTTACCAAATAGATCCCTAAAGTTAATTTGTTTTAAAAGAAGTTAAGGGACGGAAACTCATTTTCAAACTTGGAGGACTGAATCAACCATGGAAATACTGACTTAACAATATTTTTAGTGAAAGGATACAGGGCCATTTTAACGATTACCCGCAAATAAATGATAAAAGAATAATTATATTAAGTTCTGATAAGTACCTGAAGCTTATAATCATGATGATCTTGAAATGCTTTAAGAAGAAGAGGAATTGCAAGCTTTGCAATCCATCGAGCAACTGCAACCATTCCACAATGAGCATAACCTAATTTTACATCAGTAACACCTCCCTCATGCACAACTATATGATGGAACGGTACCACTTCTCCAGTTGCGGCTGTTAGAGTATCCTTAATGCTATGAGTTCCACGAATTAATAGAAGAAACATCTTCGTCTTATGGTTGACTAATATGGTAAAAGCTGGCTTCAAAATCTGCAAGCAAAAAGAGAAATATGACAAACTACAAAAGTAAACTACACACCCTTGTCATATTATAACAGATGTTTGGCAGGGCAGACAAGACTTACTCTAGCTTTTGGTTTTTGAATAAGAACATCCTCTTGTGAATAGTCTGTCTCCTTTAAAAATACGGGAAATAGTTTCTTTGAGAAATGCCAACAAAGAGTCAGCAAGTCCAAAAGATATCTAAGCTCGAAAACTATTGCAGGTCCTTTAAGTTGTTGGCTCTCTGTACCCCCAAAGACACTACTTACATGAAAATGGCCCTGCACAGCCAGACACAAAAAGATATATCAAAAAACTGTATGACAAAGAATATACCATAAACAGAATCTGGTGGTTATAATTGTACTAGAACATAACATTCTACTTGTTCAGAACTAATACTAGATCATAGTCAAATAAGATTCGCAGTCATCTCTATATCAATTACAAGGACCACAGTCTGTATCATCGCATTGTTGTCCGTATAAGAGAAGTGGTATAAATATGATTGTGAATCATTTACTTTAAATACAGTTAATCTAAAATTTTAAATATCACATAAACTAAAAGTGTAAACAAAGTTATGAAATGACATTACCTACAAGTAACAAATTCCTCAATCGACCTAATTACAACAAATTTAGGGCTTTATATATAAATAGACCTAATTAAAACAGATCTAAAAATAAATAGACCTTGATTGAGTTGTTACCGCGTTCATAATCGCTACCGGCGGGACTGTCGTTGGTCGGCCGTGTTTAAGTAATTTACCGTTCTAGAGGAAATAGGAGAGTTCCCACGCTTCTAGACGAGTAATCCACCTAAGTATCTGAAAGTAAGACAGAAAACCCGTTAGCTCGCCCCGGGTGTTGACCCAGGACCAAGCTCGGGCGTGAAAGTAAGTACTTTTGTAAGAGCCGAAAGGGCTATAAGTAAGAGCTGAAGGGGCTACAAGTAATAAATGTGTGTGTGGTGAAATTAATGCTGCCTCTCAAGTAGTAAATGCTTGGGTATTTATACTACTTGAAGTACTGTTCAGAAATACTGTTCTTAACACCTTGGGAATGAAGGAGACGACCTATGCCTAGCCTTTACCTTGGGTGTCGGTACTCCTTGGAGACATCGCTCCTTAATTCCCGGGATAGTGATGTTGCATAAGTGTTTGTTATTGTCCAACGGTTTGAAGAGGTGTCCCTCTTTATCGAGCCTAACGTTTTGTCTTCTTTCGGGTTGATGTAGTGCGCCCGTCCGGACCCGTCCGACCCGTTCGGATATGGTGCCCGTCCGGTATATACGCGGACATGTCCCCCCCAGTATGACTTTAATAGTCGCAAACTATTAAAGTGATACTTAAAAGTGCTCAGTTGAAAGGACCGGAACCACTGCCTTTGCTTTCGTCCTCTCCGTTTTCATCTTCTCTTTTTTTTAGAACGCCTTCCTTGATGAATATGGGACAAAACCCATAATTACAGTGGGTTAAAATTCATTACTTGCTTTCGCCCCTTTTCATCTGGGACGCACACGTGGCACGCATCTTGCAACGGAGGGTCAAGATTGGGCCTTGCCAGCTGTGTGACATGTTGCCCCGGCCCGAAGCCCGATGCTTTGCCTATAAATAGCCCACCGCTTCTTTTTACTGCGTGTAAAATCTTGAGCCGAACGTCCCTTCTTCTTTTTGCTCTTCGCGCTTTCAGGTATATACTCCTTCCTTTGTATTTTTGATAATTTGTCCCCTCCGGTATCTTTGAAAATGTCCGAAGAGGATCAACCCCCCCCCCCCCCCCCCCCCCCCCCCCCTAAATCGTGGAGGTGTCGTCTGCCTGTTAAGTCTGACATGCATTCCTACTCATCTACTATGACTGCCAAGGATGTAAAGGCTTTGGCCTTCAAGCATAACATTCCTCTAGATTTGCACCCGGTGGCCCTTACTGCCGAATGGACTATGGATAAGTTAACGGATGATTTTATAGGTCTTTACGAATAATATTTTGAGTTTTCTGGAGTTAGGGTGCCGTTTTCCACCCTTCTTTTGGCTGTGCTTGACCACTTCCGTGTGCACATCTCTCAGTTAGTACCTATAGGGTTGACTCGGCTGACCCTGTTCGAGTTATATTGTCGGAGTCTACACATTGTCCCTTCGGTGAACTTGTTCCGTGTATTTTATAAAATCGGCAAACAAGGGGATTGGTTTACCTTTGAGAGGAGGGTTGGTCCGGGATCTGGTGGGAAGATTTTAAACGAGACCTTTTCCGGTTTAAAAGGGTGGAAGAAAAGATTTTTCTTTCTGGACCGAAGAGCTATTCCTCAGGCTATGGCTTGGAGGCATCACGATTCTGACATACATGATCCTCTTCCTGCCGATGGTTTTCGCGCCTCTGATGTTGTGACATTGACCAATCAAAGCATCGATATTAGACCCGTACCTTCCGGATTACTTTTTCACGCCGGGTTGGCCACCACTTGGGAGTTCTCTGGATTTCTTCCAATTTTCAAAGATACCGAGGGGAATGGTAATGACCCATTATTATTTATTTATGACCCCTTCCCTTTTTCTTGTTGGAGGGTATGCTTTTTCTTTTTCCTGAATCGTTTTTCTCCCTTTGCAGTTGTCACGATGTCTGAGTATCTACGATTTCCTTTCTTGGATGGTGCTACTATCGAGCAGGGTGATGCCCTTTCTGCTCGAGATGCTATTACCTCACATACCACTGGTCCTTTACTTGTTAACCAATCTCTTCCGGAAAAGACTGCCAGGTTGAAGGAAGTGGAAATTCCTGATCCCAAAATTGTTGCTATTAGGGAAAGGAAGGCCCGTGCGGCCGCTAAGAAGCGAGCCGAGAGAAAAAGAGCTGCTGGTGGTGAGGGTGGTTCGAAGGGGAAGCCGAAGAGGCGTAAGGTTTCTGCTGTCCGTGCTGAGGAGGAGGATTCTACTGAGGAGGCCTCTTCCGCGAGTCCTCTTCGAACTATTAGACCCAACCCCTCCTTTCTGCTAAAAGATGTTGACGATGCGGGAACTGCTGAGTCTCGAGAAGATGAACATGTCAGCGTCCCTCGTCACGATTCTGCTAACACCATTCATGATCATACTATAGATCACGACGAGACGGTTGAGACTCATCCTGCCGATGATACCAGGTTGACTGAGAGTCCCGTTCCTGCCCGGAATCCTGAAAAGACGGCTGTCCAAAACCTTGTTCCCGTGGTCCGCTCTAACCTAGCTGGTATGTTTGTATATCCTTTGAGATTTCTTTTCTTGCGTATGCCTTTGTGTATTTTCCTAACTTGGTCTTATTTGTTAGGAGATCATGCCGATGGAGCTGAGTCCTCCCGTCCTGGTTCTGTTTATGTTCCCGAATGGACCATCCACCGAAGGTCTCGAGTGGACACTCCTGAGGAATGCAGGGAATTGTTGACACATTTGGCTCCCCCTGCTGTTAGAGAGGAGATGAATGCTTATGACAACAATACTGCCATGGAAAGGGCTTGGTTTAGTATTGCCCGAGGAGCCATGGCTCAAACTGATGCTCTCCTCCGGTTTGAAGCTCTTTATGATGCCCATCTGGCCTTGAAAGAAAGATGTGAAGATGTAACCCGCCAACCTCGTGAGCACCCGGACGGACTTTACCCATGTGTCTAACTTGTACAATACTTTGTCCAACATATATCAGCAGGTCCGAGGAGAGCATGCCGGTTGCGCTGAGAAATTGATTAATGCTGAGCGGGAGAGAGATGAGTTGAGGGCTGTTAATGCTGATCAAGTCTCTCAAATTAAAGAATTGGAAGCTGAACTTGCTAGGAAAGATTCTGCTTTGGTCTTTTCCGATCGGGTGTCCAACGAGAGGGCTGTTGAGAATGAGAGGCTTGTGTCTAAGCTTGGGTACTTTGAAAAAGAAAAAATTGATTCCATTGGGAAGCTCCTTCCTACAGTTGTCAGGCGTCTTTTGAACAGCCATGAGTATAAGGAGAGCTTGTCTATTCCTTTTAATTTAGCCATTCAGGCCGGGTGGGCCAAAGGTTTAGCTGTGAAACGGTCTGAGGAGGACCTTATGGATGTATTGAGGGAGGTCCAAGGTTTTGATCCTCACTCAGATACAAGGATGGCCTCGGTAGGGACAAGCTTTTTATCAAGACCTATCCTTTCATAGAAACAATTTCCGGTCTTCTTTATTAGTCCCTGTGACTTAGTTGTCTGTGGGTTTACCATATCCGGAGGGGCTAGGCCCTTCGGAATGGTTTATTAGTCCCTGTGACTTAGTTGTCTGTGGGTTTTCCATATCCGGAGGGGCTAAGCCCTTCGGAATGGTTTATTAGTCCCTGTGACTTAGTTGTCTGTGGGTTTTCCATATCCGGAGGGGCTAAGCCCTTCGGTATGATTTATTAGTCCCTGTGACTTAGTTGTCTATGGGTTTACCATATCCGGGGGGCTAGGCCCTTCGGAATGGTTTATTAGTCCCTGTGACTTAGTTGTCTGTAGGTTTTCCATATTTGGAGGGGCTAAGCCCTTCGGAATGGTTTATTAGTCCCTGTGACTTAGTTGTCTGTGGGTTTTCCATATTTGGAGGGGCTAATCCCTTCGGAATGGTTTATTAGTCCTTGTGACTTAGTTGTCTGTGGGTTTTCCATATTCGGAGGGGCTAAGCCCATATCCGGAGGGGCTAAGCCCTTCGGAATGGTTTATTAGTCCCTGTGACTTAGTTGTCTGTGGGTTTTCCATATCCGGAGGGGCTAAGCCCTCCGGTATGATTTATTAGTCCCTGTGACAGTTGTCTGTGGGTTTGCCATATCCGGGAGGGCTAGGCCCTTTGGTATTGTTTATTAGTCCCTGTGACTTAGTTGTCTGTGGGTTTTCCATATCCGGAGGGACTAAGCCCTCTGGTATGATTTATTAGTCCCTGTGACAGTTGTCTGTGGGTTTGCCATATCCGGGGGGGCTAGGCCCTTCGGTATGGTTTATTAGTCCCTATGACTTAGTTGTCTGTGGGTTTGCTATATCCAATGGTTATAACAATCATTCATCGGAAAATTGCTCTCCCCATTGAAATTTGGAGTACGAGCTATCACATTCACTAGTTAAATATAACGTGTAGAGATACAGAACTCATAAAATAATAAAACCTACAAATAGCATTTGCGTAAGTTGATCGCGTGCCAAGTCCGAGGAACTATCTTGTCCTCCATTGTTTGCAACTTGTAAGAGCCATTCTCGAACGCTTCTGTAACCCTGTATGGGCCTTCCCACTTGGGACCCAGCTTCCCTTGATCCTCCACTCTGCTTGCCTCATTCCTTCGATACACAAACTCTCCTGGCCTAAATCCCGCTGGGCGTACTTTCTTGTTGTAGTACTGTTCCATTTTTGACTTGTATCTGGCTTCTCGTATGGCGGCCGCTTCCCTTCGTTCCTGTAGTAAGTCCAGGTTCAAGCGTTGCTCTTCTTCGTTGAACTCCTCCCTAATCATCAACGTTCGGTAGGACGGCATGCCTATTTCTGCCGGAATAACCGCTTCACTCCCGTAGGTTAGGCTGAAGGGGGTCTCGCCGTTGCTTTGCTTGATTGAGGTGCGGTGGGCCCATAGTACATTCGGCAATTCGTCTACCCATCCTGCTTTTTCCCTTCCTAACCTGGTTTTGATTCCTTCCATAAGGCTTCGGTTTGCCCTTTCGACTAAACCGTTAGCCTGCGGATGAGCTACCGCTGTATTCATCTGTTGAATCTCAAACCTTTTACACCAACTTTTGAAGGGGTCGCTTACCAGTTGTGCCCCATTGTCCGTGACAATGATTCTTGGGAGACCATATCTGCATATGATGTTGTCCATCACGAAACGGATTATCTCCTTGCCCGTTATCTTGACCAGCGGCTTTGCCTCTACCCACTTGGTGAAGTAATCAATGGCCACAACTACGAACTTAGCTCCTCCTCTGGCCAGAGTTAACGACCACGTATGTACCATTCCCCTCCACTGAAAGGAAAGGCACGGGCCATGACGGAAGTCATGAATGTTTTCGGAAGTCTTGGTATCGGGGAGTGAATCTGACATGAGTCACACTTATCTACCTCTGTTTTTGCGTCTGCATGCATGGTGGGCCAATAATAACCTTGTCTCATTGCCTTCCTTACTACCGCTCTGGGACCTACATGCATTCCGCAAGATCCCATGTGAATTTCCCGAATGACGTAATTTGCCTGAAGAGGTCCTACACATCGCAACATAGGAATCAAATACCCCTTTTTGAATAGGACTCCTGACTCCATTGTATACTGGCCTATCTTGGCACGCAGAGCTCGTGCCTCGTTGTTATCCGACGGTACTATGCCTTCCTCTAAGTATTTGATGATGGGATCATACCATTATCGCCCTACACTTCTACTATAGTCTTACCTCTTGGACCCTCCGTTGACCGTCACTCAGGACCTCGACCAATATATCACTTGGTAAGGTGGGTGAAACGTATGCAGCTAGCTTGCTCAATACATCGGCCTTCTGATTATTTCCTCTTGGTATGTTTTCAATGGAGAAGGTCTTAAATTCGGAGATGTACTTTCTAGCTTTGGCTAGGTATTTGATCATTGAACCGTTGCTTGCTTCATACATCCCATTAATCTGACTGGCCACGAGCTTGGAATCTACCTTAACCTCTATCCGTAGGACATTCATCATTCGCGCTATACGCAGCCCTGCTAGGAGAGCCTCATATTCTGCCTCGTTATTTGTGCTGGCAAATGTTAACCGGAGGGCATAAGCATATTCCACTCCACTAGGTCCAGTTAAAATAAGACCGGCTCCTGAGCCTTTTGAACTGGCCGCCCCGTCAGTGTAAAGGGTCCATGCCTCTGTGTCATCTATCCCCGGAGAGACCTCCGGACTCTGGAAATATTCATCTTCCCTTTCTCCCTCTGGGGCGTCAGAAAGGAAATCTGCTAGGACTTGACCCTTTACTGCATTCCGCGGTATGAAGGAGATTTTGTATGTTCCTATCTCTACTGCATATTTTGCTAGCTTCCCCGAAGCTTCTGTCCTACTGAGTATGTTTTTGATTGGCTGATCCGTGATGACCTTTACCGGATGAGCTTCAAAATATCTCCTTAGCCTTCTTGTCATGTTAACCAATGAAAGGGCTAGTTTTTCCAACGGGGAGTAGTTCCTCTCTGCCTCGTTTAGTGTTCTGCTCACATATTGTACGGGACATTGCCTTCCCTTCCGGTCTGTCAAGAGTACTGCGGAGACCGCCTCCCTAGATACCGCTAGGTATGCGTATAACGTCTCCTCCGGGAAAGGTGGTGTCAGCGATGGAAGCGACATGATCAGTCTCTTCATCTGTTGAAAAGCCTCCTCCGCCTCAGTGGTCCATCGGTATTCGTGCTTGTTCTCCTTCGTTATATTTTTCAGTGTGTTGAAGAAAGGGAGGGCCCTTTCGGCTGATTTGGCCAGGAAACGATTTAAAGAAGCTAGTTTCCCGCTGAGGCTTTGCATCTCTTTCAATGTTTTAGGAGACTGAAGGTCTGATATAGCTTTCGTCTTCTTAGGATTTGCTCGGATTCCCTCCGAAGTGACCATGTACCCCAGGAACTTGCCTTCCTCTACTCCGAACGAACATTTTTTAGGATTTAGCTTCATGTTTATTGTCTTCAAACCTTCAAATGTCTCTGCTATATCGGCCAGGAGACTTGTCTCTTCTTTACTTTTGATCACCATATCATCCACGTATGCCTCCAGGTTTCTTCCTATCTGGCTTTGGAAAGTCGAGTCTACCAGTCTTTGATAGGTGGCCCCTGCGTTCTTTAGACCGAATGGCATCTTTGTATAACAATACGTTCCCTGCTCCGTGTAGAAAGCTGTCTTTTCTTCGTTCTCTTTTGCCATTTGGATTTGATGATACCCTTTGTAGGCATCCAAGAAGCACTTGTATCTGAAACCCATGACCGCCTCGACTTTGCAGTCTATGTTAGGTAAAGGATAATAATCCTTAGGGCATGCTGAGTTCAGGTTTTTGAAGTCGATGCACATTCTCCAAGATCCGTCGCACTTCTTGACTAAAACTGGGTTGGAAATATATGTCGGGTATTTGACCGGACGGACTATCCCTGCTTTGATCCATTCGGTTACTTCCTTGGTGACTGCCCTACTTTTTTCCGGGGAGAAGGTTCTTCTTTTTTGACATACTGGATCTAGGGAGGGGTTTACATTGAGAGCATGCTCTATGACCTTCCGAGGGACCCCAGTCATGTCGGCAGGTTCCCAAGCAAATACCTCCATGTTGCCTTTCAGAAGCGTTTTCAGTTGCTTCTTACAGCCCTTGGAGAGTCTTCCTCCAATGGTGACCATTTGGTCTGGAAAGCTGGGATTGACAATTATCTGCTCGGTAACATCCATGTCCCCTTCTTCTTGGGGCGTTTCTTCCCTTATCATCTGCTTCTTCTCTCTTTTTCGGCATTCAGCAATTGTGATTGTTCGAGCGATCAAAGTAGCTATTCCCTTTGGAGTTGGAAATTTGATCATTGAATGAATAGTTGATGGGATGGCATGTAGTATCTTCAGGCCTGGTCTCCCTAGTATTACATTGTAAGGGGATGGTGCGCGGATGATTATGAATTTCATTGATGTCCTCCGGCTCAACCCTTCATTCCCGAAGCATACCTCCAGGTTAATTTTTCCCAAAGGTTTCGATACCTCTCCTGCAAAACCCACCAAATCCGTTCTAGTTTCCCTGAGTCCGGCCTTCACTTTTTTCGGAAGGTTCTCGAAGCAATGTTCGAACATAACTTCCACCGATGACCCTTCGTCCACATAGACCCGCCTTACGAGATATCCTTCAACCTCTGCTTCTATTATCAGCGACTCGTCCGACGCATCGTCCATTATGATTGGCGGGAAAGAGATAGGGGTGTTCATCCAAGACTCCGTTGCTTCGCGGTCTTTTCGTTTCTTCTTTTTAGAAGAGTGAACGTTGACCATGTTAATTACCTTCTGCACCGGAGGGTTTCTATTTTGTCTCCTTTCCACCCTCTGCCTTAGATCCTTCATCAAATGATTAAGCTTTCCTGATTCTAAGGCGATTTCTAGTTGCTTTCTCAATTGGATACAGTCATTTGTGTGATGGCCCTTGTCCTGGTGGTAATCACAGTATTTATCTGGGTCACCCATCCTTAACGGATTAGCCACAGGTCTTGGTGGTGGTAGTTGCAGTTGCGTTTCTGTTGCCAGTATTTCTTTAGGGCATTTCGTCAAGGAATCTAATAAAAGTACCGGTACGGGTCTGTTTGTTTGCGACCTTTGGTGGTACGGAGCTCCGTAATCTCTGTGTCTTCCCGTATTGAAGTTGTCCCTGACCTTGTGGGAATTCCTGTAGTCGCCCTTCCGGAAATCTTTTCCCGGGCTGTTTCGACCGTCTCGGTCATCTCTTTTGGCAGCTGGAAAAGTCAGTCGTTGGTGGACGTCTCGCGACTCTGATGGAAAAGACAATCGACGATGGACGTCTCGTGATTCTCCCAGCGGTAATTCCGCAAGGGCGTATGCCTCCTCGGCCCTTACGAACTCATCTAAACGTTTCATCATTTCATCGACCGTCTTGGGCACATTACTAGCAAAACGCTTGGCTAACTCGGGGGACTTAACAGAGTCCATGAATGATGAAATTTTCATAACTTCCGGAACACCCATGATGAATCCTGTCTCCACAGTCCATCTTTCCTTGAATGCCGTTAGGGTTTCATTGGCTTTCCTCACTATCTTGGTGATTTCGTGAGGTTCTTTGTAGCACGCTTTCCTGGTTGCATATCTAGTGGTGAAAGCCTCTCTCAGCCTTCACCATTCATCTATGCTATTGGGGGGAGGCTCTCGAACCATCCCCTGGCTGACCCGTCTAGTGTTTGCTGAAACATTCGGCACCATACCGGCATGGGCCATTCCCCCGAGTTCGCAGCCCCCACAAAACGATTCAAATGGTCGGCCGGATCAGTGGACCCGTTGTATAATGCGATGTTGGTTGGCATGCTATATTCTGGACCAGAGAACTCGATTATTCTTCGCCTAAAGGGCGTCTTTAATGTTTCTTTGAAAGGCTTACTTAAATCTTCATCATCAATCTCTTTTCCCTTCACAATGCGGTCTTCATTGGGGTCTTGGTCTTCTATCTCGAAGTTCAGCCGTATCGGGTTAGCTTTGTTTCGCTTGTTGTGCTCTTTGATTATAGACTTCATGGCGGATATGTGCCCTTCGATTTGTTCTTTTGTTAGAGGGGGAGTTCCTTCCCGGTCGTCTTGACCCTCCGGACCTCCACCTCTTGTGGGACTAGTCATTCTTGGTAGATAAGATCAGAAGTCCCACGGATGGCGCCAATTTGTTTAAGTAATTTACCGTTCTAGAGGAAATAGGAGAGTTCCCACGCTTCTAGACGAGTAATCCACCTAAGTATCTGAAAGTAAGACAGAAAACCCGTTAGCTCGCCCCGGGTGTTGACCCAGGACCAAGCTCGGGCGTGAGAGTAAGTACTTTTGTAAGAGCCGAAGGGGCTATAAGTAAGAGCCGAAGGGGCTATAAGTAATAAATGTGTGTGTGGTGACCAAGTAATAATGTGTTTGTGTGGTGAAATTAATGCTGCCTCTTCAAGTTCGTAAATGTACTTGGGTATTTTATACTTGAAGTCTTGTTCAGAAATATGTTCTTAACACCTTGGGAATGAAAGGGACGAACTGTGCCTAGCCTTTTGCCTTCGGGTTTGTCGGTACTCCTTGGAGACATCGCTCCTTAATTCCCGGGATAGTGATGTTGCGTAAGTGTTTGTTATTGTCCAACGGTTTGAAGAGGTGTCCCTCTTTATCTGGTCTACTGTTTTGTATTCTTTCGGGTGGGGGGTTGATTGTAGTGTGCCCGTCCCGGACCCGTCCGACCCGTCTCGGATATGTGCCCGTCCGGTTATATATGCTGGACAGGCCGGACCACCAGGCTGCTCAAACCTGCTGCGTTACTTTCTTTAATCTTTCTTACGTTGCATTGAACTCATTTTTAAATGGTCGATAACCACAAAGAAAATCGATGGTACCTAGTGATGATGATGAAGGTGTATAATTCATAGCAAAACAATCTTCTTGCACATTATAACGATAGATCCTCTTGATTGCAGCTGGACCAATACCCATAATCGCAGGGAAAACACCAACGGCAGCAAGATCTGTGTGGGGAGGATAGAAATGAAGATGAACATATGTGTGTTTTTATTTGTGCGTGTTTAATTTGTACCAGTGTATGTGTTTGTGTGCTAATTTGGAGGATAAAATGGAGGGAAAAAATCTGACGCCATTTGTTAAAAAAGTACAACTAAAATCTATGTAATAAAAAAGACCTCTAAAAAAACTTGTCGCTCCCTACCTATAGTATAGTCGTCCAAAAGGACAAGTTGCCCACTTACACATAAATTACTTAAATAATAAAATATAGGACACATGGCGACTTCTGGTTAAGTTGCCCTAAATACACGTCGCCCTGGTCTATTTTGGGTTAGAAATGTTTTTCTAAACAAAGAGTGACTAGCACCATGACTTTTGGTCCAACTTAGGAATTTTCCCATATGAATTTAGTGAAGCCACTTGGAAGATAATTGACGGAGTCACCTTTGATACGTCATATTTTTTATCAGTTAGTAAATATGGACTAGCAAATACATCTAGAATAGTTTCTGTTTTGGAATACAAGAACGCATTGATGTGTCGTTGTGTGGTGTATATTTTTATGATTCAAGTTTTAAATTTATATTTTGCCGACTTAACCAAAAACAACACTTTAACGGGTAGTGTACCTGGTCGGTGGTAGTTTCATGGTAAGTAGGGTATCGAACACTTGAAGCAATGTTAAATCTCTCAATTTATTAATACTTTGGTTTACTAATCTAAGTTCATTTTAATCTAAGTCAAACCTATGCTAATCCTATGTTAGTTCTATTCCTAAGTCTAACAGGTTAAAAGGGGGGTTTTTCAGTCTGATAGACTGGCACGGGTTTGGTGGTGACTACAATCAATTCAAGACACTTTAACCCACGCAAGCAAATTAACAAAAGATAAAAGAGCGGGTCAAAAAAGCCTCTCTAATAGAAAACTGTATTAGCCATCATTAATCTGATTAAAAGTTGGTTTGTTTATTCAGTGCAATGATTACTTATCCTGGGGTGGTATATCATTCTTAGACTTAGGCGGGACTTCTTCCTAAGACCTAGACACATTAATTCTGTCACAATTAAAGCATCCGCATAAAGCATCCTTATTTATATTGATTATAATTCATCTAGAGGACAACACGGTGTGTGTCATACTAACCCTAGCTCATAGAGACTTTACCCACTTACTGCTTAATGGTAATTTGTGTTAGGTGGTAGTCCACAATCTAACGTATACCAATGATCAGAACGTTATTAGTTAGTACTAAGTCACCACCTACAATGGTACAACCAGTTTAATCAAGGCAAGCAGAACGTTATTAGTGATCCTATTTGTTCCACCTATACGCATCACTATATGGAGAGCTATCCCAGACTCTTAGCCTACGCCCAAACAACACCGAAGTTGTTTTTTTTGTTTTTTGCGGCCAGCGCATTATATTAAATATGTAGGACTAGACCCAGTTGAATGATAGGTCGCATACTTAAGCATGTAAACAAGTATCATGTGATAAACATAATCAATAATTCAACGAGAATATCAAGTTAAGCGAGATATAAACAAAACTAAACATTTAGATCTTCATAATAATGGCTAATACCCGAAGGTATATTGCCTTTCAAACATCATAATTAATTACAAGAGTAAGGGCCTTAGCCAAGTTAAACTAAACCGATTATTTAATGGAATGATACCAAAAACTGAACGATTACAAAAGTATAAGAAATTACACGTTGTCTCCTATGGATTGGATCGCGTTGCAAGACCTCTTTTGCTCTTTTTCTCCTCTGAAAATCGACTTTTGTGGTTTAGGTATTGAGAATATGATTTAGCACACTTAAAACTCGTTTTTGAGTTTTCTTTTTATAGGGTCTGGATGTGGTTCGATCCGGGCGGTACCCAATGCTTGTGGAATATGGGCGTTATTGGGGGGGGGGGGGGGCGGGGTTTTTTTAGTTTCTTGGAGTAGGGACCACGTTTGATATCTTCCAGAATATTCACATACTATATCTCCAATACGGCGTATTGGTCTTCTCTGGATACGACGTATTGATCATGTTTCCTTCGTGGTCTTTGGTGAGTGCAGGCACAAATACGCCGTATCTTCCTTGATGGATACGGCGTATTGGTTGTCAGAACAGTAATCTTCAAAATATCTTCGTTTAAGCTCCAGAATGCGTGCCTTTTAGTCAAGTTTCACCAAGTACTCCATAATTACTGCAATTCTCAAATACAAACGATTAAGTAACAATTCTTTGCAATAATCATACAAAATGGGTTAATTACATGGGATAAATGATGCTATAAAATAGACGTTATTTGATGTCATCAAATATCCTCCACTTGAATCCTACTTATCCTCAAGTAGCCTTTAGAAGTTTATAAAAATGTATCCATAAGGATATTTTCCGTTAAGTATTTATTTGATCTATTACAAGTACACAACCAAACATCTCACGAAATAGGAAGATGAAAACACTCAAATCACTCAACTAATCTATGTGGTAACATGTAACTAATTCGCTCAATTGCTCGGTCGTGACGAGTATTCTATCATAAGCTTAGCAAGGATACACATCTCCACCACTAGAGCTAAGGAGTAACAAGTTTATAAAGGTAAATATGGGTTTGTATGATAAGGCTTAGGGTTGATCATTCTATAATCTTTCACCAAAAGTACCACACCAACAAGGCAGCTGAAGCATACATACATGGCCGTAACGACGGAATAGACATGTGTGTTTGATCACATCCTCATTCGAGTTTAACCAATGGTTAGGATGAAGAATGATATAGGGTAGGGATCTTCTAACTTTCACCAATAGTAATAAACCAACAAGGCAGCTGAGACATGCATACATGGCCGTAACGACGGAATAGACATGCACGCTCGATCACATCCTCATTCGTGTAAAACCCATGGTTAATGATTAGGAAAGGGAATTAAATTTTTGTTAAATAAAAATTACGAAACAAATAGATTAAGTCTAAAATACAAGTTGCTAGACACTTTTTCCCGACCGTTACCATGATAAAGACACAACTATTTACAACGTCTTGATCATAGATTAAAAACAACAACCAAAGTTGGCGTTCCCGTAACGGTCAACTTTCCAAACATCCCATACTTTACATACTTTACAAGGCAAGTAGCTATATCTTCCACTTTATACAATACTCTACATTGTCGATTTTTAAGACGTATCAACGAATAATCGATCCTTCGTGTAATTCCTTCGGTAATGCTCTTGCGAAACGATTATCTTCAAACTTTTCTTCTCTTTTTTTGTTGAAATTTTTTTTTCACATTTTTTCAAATTTTTTTCTAATCACTATACTACAAAACTCGGTGTAGTTTCACCATCTTCACGATCATAATAATTCCGGATAATTCCTTCATTCTTCGGACGTACCAATAATTACGATGGTAGTAAAAATACATGAGTTTTGACTATAATATACATTCCCATTTGCAATGTGCAAATTTCTTCCAACCGTACCAAAATAGACACAAGACTCAGGAAATACAAACTTTACACTTTAAGCAACTAGCAACTGTAAAATAAACTTAATCTAATAGGGTAGGTTAAGGTGTAAAGGTGTAACGAAACAAATAATTGGTGTAGTTCCTAAAGGATTGGCTCTACTGGTTGTTCTAGGGGTATCTTACTCTTAAAGTAAGAGTAAACAAAGGGTTTATACGGGGGTTAACTGACCGGTGTAGTTAGTTAATAAGCAACATGTAAAGGTGATTTTGGTGTAATCCTAAAATTTACCAATTTAAACAAGTTACTCCATCTAAATCCATAGTACTCATTATTATGGTCTCGAATAGATATACCAAGCCAAGTTCTAAAGTCTACAACATCACCGACACACTCATATTTTGTGGAATTTGGGTAAACATTTGGAAACGGATAGGTTAAATCCTCACAATATCTAACAAGGGTTATTGTGTGCG